>CAUYON010030527.1:0-32514 GCA_963573935.1 Arctocebus calabarensis
TGCTGTGGCTTCACAGCAACCTCCAATTCCTGGGCTCAAGCGAGTCTCTTGCCTCTGCCTCCCAAGTAGCTGGGACTATAGGCGCCCGCCACAACGCCCGGCCATTTTTTGGTTGCAGCCGTCATTGTTGCTTGGCGGGCCCTGGGGCTGGATTTGAACCCGCCAGCTCAGGTGTACGTGGCTGGTGCCTTAGCCCGTTGAGCCACAGGCGCCGACCTGGGTTAGGTTTTGATATTCTCTGATGGTGTTTGCTTTTAATGACAGGTAAGAATATTAAATATTAATGTTTAGCATGATTGATATCCTTGATTTTATTCCTTCCATACTAATTTATAATTCTTTCTTTCCTTTTTAGGAAAATTGCCCAAGACATCAAAATGAGGCAAAAGGATTGCTGTGTCCTGGTTACTCGGCGGAGTCCTTAGCATGTTCTAGAAGGCTTGACCTACAATTATCAGCTTCTCTCGGGATGTTGTGCTTGACTCTACTTAAGTTCTCTAATGATTTATCTGTTAAAGTTGCCACCTGCTACAATGCCGGGCTATTTTTTGGCTGTGGTTGTCATTGTTTGGCAGGCCGGGGCTGGGTTCCAACCCGCCAGCTCTGGTGTTTGTGGCTGGCGCCCTAGCCGCTGAGGTACAGGCACCAAGCCTATATATTTGAAGTTTTAAAAATTTAATCCCCTATCTTCAAAATGGAGTATTTGACCATAGTAGCTAAATGCTAATTTGACCATTATCAGCCAAATTAGCTTTGAGATTCCAAATAAATCCAAAGTCAATAAAAATTCTTGAAGACAGTTTAGGTGCTTAGGTATCTTCTTCCACTAAATTGACTGGAGAAATTGACTTGTTAATAACAAAGAGGAAGGACATTTTATTATTATTATAGGACTCTTAGTACACAGTGGGTGCAGGAGAGAACATGATTTGGGGCAAGGTGATTCAATGGGTTCCTATTGGTGGTGCCCTGGCAAAATCTGACAGTCAGTGGACATGTTTAGCAGCCATGACCCGAGAAGGGCGTGAGACCCAGCGATACAGACCTCTCAAGGTTGAAAGTCTTGGTTATTCTACCAGGTAAGCCCCCTAGAATGGCAGAGTTACTTACTGAGGGTGCGATTAGTATGGAATGAATGGTGCGAGAGGGACATGATGAGTATTAGTCAACCCTGAAACTAAACGAAAGATTGGGACTGAGGTTTGTTCTACTACCATTTTTTTTTCTTATAAATTTTATCAAAAAAAATGAGACCAGGCCTGAACCCGGTTCTCGGGGCCCGGCTGGTGCGGCGTCGCGAAGCAGTAGGAAACGTCAGTGACGGCCGTGTCCTGAGTGCACGTGGAAATTGTGTTTTGGATGCATTGGCTAATTTTAATACCTTGTTAAAATAAAAAAAAAAAAATGAGACCATTCAGAATCCTGGTGGAGCTGTATTTGAAGTAAACTTTTTTTGTGTGCATAATAAAGTATCAAGAAAGGAGTGAACTTTCTCTGTTGCAAGTGGATCTAAATGGGGCAAAGATGAACTGTAGTGAAAGGCGTAGGTCACCACCTTCTGAGATGAGGCCTTCATCTCCCTAGCTGCTGCAAGCATTGCCTGCTGATGGCTCAGAGTTAAATCATTTCCCTACAATTGCCTCTAGCTAAGGCAATTGCTCTGGACATGGTTACACCCTCTTTCCGGGGGCTTTGCACATCCAAGCAGTAGTCTTTGTGTAGCTTCAAAGGTCTAGGTTCTTTTATTAGTTCAGGACGTCTCTGAAGCACTGTCTCAGTTTTTGATCCCTCTGTGGGAGTGACTGAGAACTGGAATTGTGACATGGCTGTTCCCTTTGCCAGTCTTTTCCCCTCACTCTATTGCAGGTGTTGTTCTCATGGGCACTCCCTTACAATTACTTGTGTTCAGTTCTCTCATTCAGAATCTGTTCCTTTTCTTTTCTTTTTTTTTTAGAGAGAGTCTCACTTTGTCACCCTTGGTAGAGTGCGGTGGCATCACAGCTCACAGCAATCTCCAGCTCTTGGGCTTAGGCAATTCTCTTGCCTCAGCCTACCAAGTAGCTGAGACTACAGGCACCCACCACAACATCCAGCTATTTTTTTGTTGCAGTTGGCCAGGGCTGGGTTTGAACTCACCACCTTCAGTACATAGGGCCGGCGCCCTACTCACTGAGCCACAGGTGCTGCCCCAGAAAATTCTGTTTCTTCTAGAATTTGACAATGTCAAGCATATTATTTGACTTTTAAAATGCCACAGTATGTTAAAACTGAATATATCAAAAAAAATTAAATTGAGAAACTGATTATTCAGTAAATTAATTATGGTAAGCTGTCAAAAGAGTTACCTTAGTCCCTCTGCTATCTCCCTTCCGTCCTGCTCCTTCTTTTTGTCTAAGCAAGATTCCTTTCTTGATTTATTAAAAAAGATTGGTTCAATTTTTGAAATCCTAACCTATGAAAGAATGCTTTGAAGAAAGAATGTCATTTACTTAATAATCTCAATGAATTTTGTCTTATTTTATTATTAGAATTGACAGACCACTAGGTTAAACATGGATCATTAACAATTACAATATTTTACACATTGTTGCAAGTTAAATTTTTTTCCATCAGGGTTAGCAGTATAGTCAATTATGTGACCAGTTGCTTTTATGCAGTTGGATTATAGCTGATAGGTACAAATCACTGAACTTTTATTAGCTAATTGGGTAAAAAGTATGCTTTGCGAGGAATGTGTTAGCATTGTATCGATAAAAATTTACCAGAGCAAGTCTTCTTTTTCTTCTTCTTCTTATTTTTTTTTTGAGACAGAGTCTCAGCTGTCACCCTGGATAGAGTGCCATGGCATCCACAGCTCACAGCAACTTCCAATTCCTGGGCTCAAGCGAGTCTCTTGCCTCTGCCTCCCAAGTAGCTGGGACTACAGGCATTTGCCACAAGACCCGGCCATTTTTTTTTTTTTTTGGTTGCAGCCAGCATTGTTGTTTGGCGGGCCCAGGCTGGATTCGAACCCGCCAGCTCAGGTGTACGTGGCTGGTGCCTTATCCCGTTGAGCCACAGGCGCCGAGCCAGCAAGTCTTATTATTGCAAATATATTATGTTATATGTTTACATGTGGAAGTTCAGCATTCAAAAGTTACTTTCTCATCCTCAGATATGTATCTTCAAATTTATGCTAAAACCATCTGATTTGGCATCTTGATTAATCAACAATTAAATTAGTAGTCTATAATTTAATGAATATAGCTCATGTGAGCCCATCCTCCCACACAAATACATATACCTGACATGCTCATGTCCAGCACAGAATTCCTTCCTTAAACACACTAATATCATAACCACAAAGAAAATGCTCCTCAGTATACTTGTATAATACTGAACTATGTTTCATTGTGGTGCAGGGATAAACTATACACAGAACAGAATAGAATGAGAAACAGTATGTATATTCATCCAACTTATTAAAAACGCTCTGCATGTATGGGAAAGAATGCTTTATCTTTTCACTAAATGGTACTAGATTTAATAGGTAGCTATAACAAAAGACCTTGGTTCCTATTTCACGTCATATGCAAAAGTCAAATCTAGGTTAATGGCTGAGCTAAATGTGCAAAGTAAAAAAGGAAATTTTACAGTGGAACATAGGTGTATATTTTCTATGACTTTGGAATAGGCAAAGGAATCTTGAATAGAACATAAAACCTATTAAGAATGAAAGAAAAACATTAGAAAACTGGATTATATTAAAGTTAGAAATTTCTTTGTATCAAAAGATATAAATAGAGTAAAAGGCAACCTATGGACTCTTGCAACCCTAGCCATGGGAGAGACCCTCACAGGCCCTGAGAGTAGCGGCCCTTGCCTAGAGATGACGTGATAGCATCACCCCAGAGAGGGAGCTCACAGCAGGCCAGGTACCCAGAGTCCTCAACAGCTTCAACATGTCACTATTTTGAGAACCCAAACCCTACCAGATTATGTCTTGCTCTGCAAACAAAGATACCCTGCATCTTCACATCCCTGAAACCTCAGTAACTTCCTCCAGCATCTACTTAAAGGGTTGCAGCTGTGTGATGCTTGTCAGTCCCAGTGTAGCAGTAGGATTCCAGAACTATAGCACACACAGAGTCCTGTACCCCAGGGAATGGGCAGTACAGTTCACCATGGAGACTGCTTCTAGGACATAGAGAGCCAAAGTGCATGCTCCATAGAGCCAGAGAACTGCCTACCTGGTAGGACTACCATGGGAACCAACCCCAGCATCCCTAGCACCTGTGCTATCATGCACATGCTCTAAGGACAGGCTCGCCTGTGAGTACTGGCTGCTGCCTAACAGTCACCACTATGTGCCCCTGGCAGTGACTTTTCCCTCCCCCAGCAGAGAAGTCACTATGTACTTGTATATGTCCTGAGGACTGGTTTCCCTGCTGTTCTGTTGCCACTGCTGCTGACAACAGGGACCGAAGTGTGCACCCTCCAAGTCTGAGGGTGTGCACTTTGGCTTCAGTAACTGCTCCCTATCCCCTCAGAGCATGCTACAGACACTTGCTTGTGTCCTGAGGACAGGCTCCACTGCTGCTGCAGCTGCAATTACCAAAGCACTCTGCTGAGGGACCTTGGGATTACCCCACACTGCCCACTATAGTCACTGACAGAATGCACCACTGAGGGCCTGAGAGCAGGTGTGCTTGTCCTGGCACCACCCCTTATTATTATTATTATTATTATTTTTGAGACAGATCCTCAAGCTGTCTCCCTGGATAGAGTGCCATAGCATCACAGCTCACATCAACCTCCAATTCCTGGGCTCAAGCGAGTCTCCTGCCCGCCACAACACCCGGCCATTTTTTGTTGCAGCCACCATTGTTGTTTGGCGGGCCTCGGTTGGATTCGAGCCTGCCAGCTCAGGTGTATGTGGCTGGCACCTTAGCCTGCTGAGCCACAGGCGCCGAGCCACTACCCCTTATTTTTGAGCACACCACACAGGAGCTTAGAGATAGCCCCTTCCTGCTATCTGTACGCGCCACTGCTGATATCTGTATGCTCATCCTAGGGACCTCAGGACAGGCTCAGCCATTCTGCTGTGACCACCACAGCCAGAACTCACCCACATGTACCATGTAAGGGATTTGGGGAGTGGCCCACCCAGCTCATTGCAGGTGGCACTAACACCAACATGTGCCACTTAGGAGTCAAGGGTTGTCATATCACACTACCATTTCCCATGCTACACAGGGACAGTTTATAGCAGGAAAAATAATATGAAGACTAATAGTACTCTATTGCACAGAATCAAAGCCAAACTGTTCTATCAAGCCAATAGCATAGTACATTTCAGAAAAAAAGGCTTCCATTATGAAAGTCAATCAAAAACATTTGAAGAAGTGACTATTGTACCAAATCTGATATCAACATAAAGACAGAAGAAAGATAAAATAATAAGGAAATAGCATTCAAACTTTTCCTTCAAAGGAACACGATAATTTTCCATTAATAGATTCTGATAAATAGGAATTCATGAAATCCTGGAAAAGAATTCAAAATATTAATTTTTTTTTGTGGTTTTTGGCTGGGGCTGGGTTTGAACCCTCCACCTCTAGCATATGGGGCTGGCACCGTACTTCTTTGAATCACAGGCACTGCTCATCAAACTATTGGTTTTAAAGACACTTCATGAGATACAAGAGAATAGAAATAAACAAGAGAAATAAATCAGAAAAAGAAGGATATGAATGAGAAATTCACTAGAGAGGTTATCATTAAGAAAAAGAACCAAATAGAAATCCTAAAACCTAAGAATTCAGTGAATGAAGTATAAAATTTACTTGAGAACTTCAGCACTAGATTAGAGTAAGCAGAAGAAAGAATCTCAGACGTGAACAAAAGTCTTTTGAAATGACTCACTCAGGGCTTGGTGCCTATAGCTCAGTGGTTAGGGCACCAGCCACACATACACTGTACCTGGTAGGTTCGAACCCAGCCTGAACTTGCCAAACAACAATGACAACTACAACAAAAAAAATAGCTGGGTGTTGTGGTGGACACCTGTAGTCCCAGTTACTTGGGAGGCTGAGGCAAAAGAATCACTTAAGCCCAGGAGTTGGAGGTTGCTGTGAGCTATGATGCCATAGCACTCTACTGAGAGCAACAAAAAACCCCCAAACAAACAAACAACAACAATTAAAAACAAGAAATGACTCAGACCAAAAAAAAAGAAAGAAAAGAAAAAAGAATGAACAAAGGTTATGTGACATATAAAGACAGAAGAAAGATAAAATAATAAGGAAATTATTTTAAAGTGAATATCCTAAAGTGAGCCAACTATATAAATTTTGGGGATTTCAGAGGGTGAACAGAATGAAGGCATAGAAAACATATGTAACAAAATAATAGCTAAAAATTTTCTGTCTATCAAGAGATTTAGATATCCAAATACAGGAAAGTAAGGGATCCACTAGTAGATATAACTCAAAAAAGTTTTCCCCACAACACATTTCAGTCAAATTGTTAAAAGTCAAAGACAAAGAATTCTAAAAACAGCAAGAGAAAAACATCTAGTCACATAAAAGGTAACCCCCATTAGATTAAGAGCAGACTTCTCAAACAACAACAACAACAACAACAACAACAACAAACCCTTCTAATCCAGGAAAGGATGAGATGATAAATTTAAAGTGGTTAACAAAAAACTTTGCAAACCAAGAATACTATACACATAAAAATTACCCTTTGTAAATAAAAATGAAATAAGGTTTTTCTTAGACAAGCAAAAGCTAAGGTAAATAATCACTTCTAGATTGATCCTGTAAAAAGTTCTTAAGAAAGTCCTACACCTCAAAGCAAAAGAATAATATATACTATCATGACAATATATAAAAGTATAAAAGTCACTGATGGAGCAAACACACAAAAGAGAAGGAAAAAGGACTCAAATGTTGTGACTAGAGAAAACTCCTAAGCTGCAAGAGAGATAGGAACAAAGAATATGTAAAACCAGAAAACACATACTAAAATGATAGGAATCCATACACTCCTACATTGAACCTGTTAGGTGGGAGCTGACTGAGCCCCTTCCTTCCTTCCTCCCCTTCCTCCTTCTTGAATTTAATTGTGTTTTTCTCTCATGTGGGCCAAGGGATTGAAATATGGCCCAACCATATGCTGCCTAAAGAAATGTACTTCACCTATATATAAAAACATACATAGACTGACAGTAAAGGGATGGAAAATGATATTCCATGCAAATTAAAATAAAAGCAGAAGTAGCTATATTTATATCAGATAAAGCAGATGTTAAGTCAAAAAGAAGAAAAAGAGCCAAAGAAAATCATTATATAATTATAAAAGGATCAATTCAACAAGAGGACAAAACAATTCTAAATATATATGCACTTAAGACCAGAGCACACAGATAGATAATTAAATCTTAACAGAGAGAAAAACTTTAATATGATAATAGTTGGGGGCTTTTAACACCTTATTATGAGCATTACAAAGATCACCTAGAAGTTGAAATACATTCTTCTTAGTAAAGCATTGCAAGAAAGGAGAAGCAAGATTCCAACTACTCAATTCTGATATGAGGACAATTGATGGTAGTACATGGTGAGGGGAGAGGGAATGGGGGAGGGAAAAGAGGGAAGGAGGGGAAAGAGAATGGGGCCACAGTGTGTGACACACCTCTTGAGGGTGGAACACTATTAATGGAGGGCCTTTGCCCAGCAAACACAAGCAGTGTAACTGGCTCATTGTACCTTCAAGGATTCCCCAATGATAACAACAACAACAAAAAAGGAAGATGGCCTAGAAAATCAACAAAGAAATAATGAATTTAAACTGTATTTTAGATGAAATTACCTACTAGACAACTATAGAACATTTTATTGAATGATTGCTGAATACAGAATTTTCTCATTAGTACATGGAATACTCTTCAGAATAGACTATGTGTTAGGCCAAAAATAAATTTCAAAAATTAAAAAAAATCAAAATAAAAATTATGTTATTTTTCTTCTCAGATTACAATGGGATATACTAGAAATCACTAACAAGAGGAACTTAATAGATACAGTGAAAGCAGTGCTAAGAGGAAAGTTTATATCAATAAATGCCAAATAAAAAAAGAACAAAGAATTTAGCATAACAATATAATAAGGCATGTTGAGGAACTAGAAAAGCAAAAACAAACTAAATTCAAAGTGGTAGAAGCAGTACTACAACTCAGAGCAGAACTAAGTGAAATGAAGACTGCAAAAATAACAGGAAGTATCAATGAAATAAGAAGTTCTTTTTAGAAAAAAATAAAAGTGATAAATTGCTAACCAAGAAAAATGAGAGAAGACTAAAATAAACAAAACCAGAAGCAAGAAAGGAACAACTACCAAAATACAAAAGATTATTAGCTCCTATGTTAAAAATTTGGAAAACCTAGAGGAAATGAATAAATTCCTGAATACATATAAACTACAAAGACAGAATCAGGAAGAAATAGAAAGCCCGAACAGACCAACAAGTAACAAGACTGAATCAGTAATAAAAAGTTTCTCAAGAAAGAAAAGCCTAGGACCAGATGGCTTTATTGCTGAATTCTACCAAACATATAAAGAAGAACTAATACCAATCCCCTTGAAACTGTTCCCAAAATTCAAAAAGGAGGAAACTCTTCCTAATTCATTCCACAAAGTCAGCACTAGCCTGATCCAAAAAAACCAGAAAGGACACAACAAAAAAGAAAACTACAAGCCAGTATTTGAAATTAACATAGACACAAAACCCTCAACAAAATACTAGCCAATTGAATCCAGTTGGACAAAGTGGGATTTATCCCAAGGGTGCAAGAATAGTTCAATATACTCAAATCAATAAATAGAATCCATAACATCAACAGGAGGAGGATGAAATCCAGATCATCATCTCAAAGGATGCATAAAAAAATTAGATAAGCTTCAACATCTTTTCATGATAAAAATTCTCAAGAAGCTAGGCATAAAAAGAACCTACCTCACAATAATAAAAGACATATATGACAAACCCACGGCTAACATCATACTGAATGGGAAAAAGCTTAAAGCTCTAGGAACTGGAATAAGACAGGATGTCTACTTTCAATGTAGTGCTAGAAGTCCTAGTCAGAACAATCGAGTATGAGAAATAAAAGGGATCCAAATAGAAAAAAATAAAAGTTGTTATCCTTCTTTGCAGATGACATAATCTTATATGTGTATTTATAAAAACCTAAAGACTCCACACATGAAAAAACCTCCTACCGCTGATAAACAAATTCAGTAAGGTTGAAGGATACAAAAATTAATAGTGTTTCTATACACCAGTAAATGAAGTAGCTGAAAAATCTATAAAGAACACAACTCCATTTGTAACAGCCTAAATACATAGGAATAAATTTATAAATACTATTTATTTTATAAATAAATAAAGACTGTACACACAAAAACTCCTCCTACCTCTGATAAACAAATTCGGTAAGGTTGAAGGTTACAAAAATTAATAGTTTCTATACACCATTAAATGAAGTAGCTGAAAAATCTATAAGGAACACAACTCCATTTATAATCTATAAAGAGCACAACTCCATTTATAACAGCCTAAATACATAGGAATAAATTTAACTTAGTCTTTATCTAAGACTTCTAGAAGCAAAACTACAAAAGACTTATGAAAAATATTGAAGAATAGGACGCAAATTTTCATTGGAAATATTTGATCTATATTTATATGACCTAAAATTTATTGTTAATAAATTAGATATACTTAAAAAAAGACACCTAAAGTGTCATGCCAACCTCTAAAGTCTTCCTACCTCCAGAATATTGTTTCAGTACCAAATGAACTTCTTATGCAAGTTGTGTTTAAATTTCTTCAGGGTACAGAGAACTGGAATTAAAGAGAGTTTCATAGAATAAATTGCATGAATAATAAAAAAAAGAAAAATATTGAAGAAGACCCAGAAAAATGGAAAGTCATTTAATGGATTGAAAGAATTCATATTATTAAAATGACCACATTATTCAAAGTGATCTATACATTTAGTACAATCCCTATCATAATACCAATGTCATTTTTCAGATACAGAATCATCAATCCTAAAATTTGTATGGAACCAAAAAAGAGCCTGAAAAGCCAAAGAAATCCTGAGCAAAAGGAATGAAGCTGGAGGCATCACACTACCTGACTTGAAAATACACTAATTACAAGGCTCTAGTCACCCAAACAGCATATCATTGTTATAAAAACAGACAAAAGACCAATGGAACAGGAACAGAATAGAAAACTCAGAAATAAAAACCCACATAATTTCAGCCAATTAATTTTTGACAACAATGGCAAGAACATACAGTAGGGGATGGATGCTCTCGTAAATAAATGGTGCTGGGAAAACTTGATATACATATGCAGGAGGATGAAACTAGACCCTGATCTCTCATCATATACAAAAATTGAGTTAAAATGGAATGAAGATCTGAATGTAAGACCACAGACTAAGAAGCCACTAGAAGAAAACATAGGGGAAACACTTCAGGACATTGGCCTAGGAAAAGATTTTTATGGTTGTGACCTCCAAAGCACAGCCAACAAAAGCAAAAATAGACAAATGGAATTGTTTTAAACTAAAGAGCTTCTGCACAGCAAAGGAAGCAATCAACAGGTTGAAGAGACAACCTGTAAATAAGTGAAAATATTTTCAAACTATTCTTCTGACAAGGGACTAACCTCCAGATTATATAAGAAATTTGAGAACTCTACACCAAAAACTCCACTAATTATACTGTAAGTGGCAAAAGACACAAAAGGACATTTCTCAAAAGAAGATGTACAAATGGCCAACAGGTATATGAAAAAAATGCCAAATATCACTAATCATCAGGACCTGTAAATCAAAACCACAATGAAACATCATCTTTCCCCAGTTAGACTGGCTATTAAAATGATAAACAACTACAGATGCTGGCAAGGATGCAGAAAAATGGAGCTCATATATACGGTTAGTTGGAAGGTAAATGAGTATAGCCTTTAGGGAAAATGGTATGGAGGTTTCTTAAAATACTGACGATAAAACTACTGCATGACACAGCAATCTCATTAGGTATTTATTCAAAGGAAAGAAAGTCATTATATTCAAGTGACACCTGCAGCTCTATGTTTATTGTAGCACAATGGCCAAGATATAGACGGAACCCAGTGGTTAAAGAAAATGTGGTGTCTATATGTAAATACTATTCAGCCATAAAAGAATGAGATTCTGTTAATTTGCTACTGCATGGGTGGAACTAGAGGTTAAGTGAACAAATAACGGGGGAATAAGTGAAATAAGCCAGGCAAAGACAGAAAAATATCACGTATTCTCACTTGTTCATGGAGCAAAGGAATTTGATCTCTTGGAGATAAGAGAGTAGAATACAGTTACCAGAACACTAGGACGGGTTGGTGTGCGCCTGTGTGTGTGCTTGGGGTGGAGGAATGAACAAAGTTGGTTAATGGGTACTGTTCAGACCTGTGTGTGGATTAGAGCATCAGATTCACCTTTGGATAGTTTGATTCAGTGTGAGTTGCAGCCTTCAAGGGACCCTGGGACATCTGACGGGGTTTCAAGGCCATGGGCTCACTGGAGTAGACTGCTAAAGGTAGCATTAGCTTATCTCTGTAGCACTCTTAACAGCAGAAAGGTAGGGAACTAGGATTTTAAAAATAGGGCCAGTATTTAAAATTACTCCCTGGCCTCCCATATTCTGATGTATTGCATCTGAGTATATGTGGGAAGTCAGAAACCTACATTTCTAAAGCATTCCAGATGATTCTTATAGTCATTAATGCTTGAGAAATATTATTTTTATGCCTGTGAATTTTCTCCTTGCTAAAGAAGAGGGAGAAATGATCATATCAGATGGTGGTGCCATATATGGGTTCCAAAATACTTTCTCCCAATTTTCCAGGGTTTCATTTATCTAAATTACATATAAGTTGCTAAAACTTAGCGTGTGTAACTGACTATTGGGAATTTAAGTAAAATGGTTGCCTAATAGTTTCTTAGCAAGTTGCAATTCATACAATTTATCCTGACCAGCTCTTTTCAGTAAAAAATAAAAACAAACAAACATTAAAACATTTATATCTGTGTCCAGAAAAATTAACAGCACTTTAAAGTAATGGTACAAAGTGGCTGCATCACCCCCCGCCTCCCCCCGAATGCTCTTCTGCAGACAGTAAGAGCAAATTACTTTCTATGGCTGTCTGAATGGCAATTTACTTCCCTAAGCATTTTTTGGGAACCAACATTTATAACAGATGATAGAAGCAAAAACAAAAGTGTTTTTTCCCTGCCCTCTTATCAATTATAGTTTCATTAAAAATGCTTGCTAGTTATTCATAGTCAAAGTAGAACAAAATAAATTTTAGGTAAGAATCCATATTTTATTTAAGTACTCCTTGTAATATATAATACATTTTTTCCAAAATGTCCTCTATACAGCACCTATCAACAAAATGCTGATTAGTCACTACTAAGGAAGTAAAGATGCAATTTCAGTTTTATTCCGCTGGGCCAAACATTGTTGCTGATAATGGGCAATACTACTTCAAGGGAGTTTGCAACACAGATGACAAAGCTTTGTTCTATTTCTTGGTTTCTAGGGTTTATGGAGAGCCATTATCTTTACTAAACTTTTTCTCCTATTTTGATTTTATAATGAAAAGGGACCCTGATGGAAGCTTTAAGAAAAGTCATTGCAATCATCTCCTCTAATGAGAAAGTGAGTACACATGAAGATTATTGGTTAAGTGGGTAAATAATTGTTTTAAAGGAAACTGTTTTCCAGATAGAATCTAGTTATGCTGAGAATTGTTTTTTTTTTTTTTTTTGAGACAGAGTGTCACTATGTTGCCCTTGGTAGGATGCCATGGCATTACAGCTCACAGCTACCTCAAACTCTCTGGCTTAAGGGATTCTCTTGCCTTAGTCTTCCAAGTAACTGGGACTACAGGCGCCTGTGACAATGCTTGGCTATATTTTGGTTGCAGTTGTCATTGTTGTTTAGCAGGCTTGGGTCAGGCTTGAACCCATCAGCCTTGGTGTATGTGGCTGGCACCCTACTCACTGAGCTACAGGTGCCGAGCTGCTGAGAATTGTTCTAATGACTTTGATCTCATGCCAATTATTAAGTCTATAAAACAACTACCTTCAGGGCAAGTCAGATATCAAGCTTATGAAATCTTTTTTTTTTGGCAAGATGGGCAAGGTATGCTGTCCTGGGATATTTTATTTTATTTTATTTTATAATCTTCATTTAAGTAGGTAACCATAACAAATAAGGTGATTTTGGAACACAAGTGTGTATTT
The DNA here is from genome assembly GCA_963573935.1 of Arctocebus calabarensis. Lineage (NCBI taxonomy): Eukaryota > Metazoa > Chordata > Mammalia > Primates > Lorisidae > Arctocebus > Arctocebus calabarensis. The sequence continues at coordinate 13,352 of CAUYON010030527.1, forward strand.
CTAAAAATAGTTAAGAATTAGTCAGGTTGGTCCATTTGGAACAGAACTCCATATCTTTACGGGCATATTTAAAAACCATTAACATCAAATTCCTTTAATGTGGTATTTTTAATTGATGACATTTTATTTCATTACTTTGATGGAAGAGGATTTGGGGAGGAAAGTGAAAAAAAATTTGTAAATTAAATAATATGAAGTCCTCAAGGAAAATGGCCCTAGCTGGAAACCATTGAATTTGAGAAGGGAAACTAAGCTACTTTCAAAAGAGACTAAAAAATAACAATGTGAAATAATTTGCTACAAGAATCAATAGTTACATCTTTTCCCTTTGCAAGATTATTTGTCATAGCAGATGAAAAAATGGAAATTAGTGTGTGTAATACGTGAATTTTTTTTTCTTTTCTTTTTTTAAACCATGTGCTCTAATTATGGAGATGGAGGTGTCACCTGATAGATTGTTTTATTCAGACAGTTTTAATAACATTTAAGCTGTTCCATACACTTGTTAGAAAAATTAATACATTTGAAACAAGATCCTAATATAGATTTTGCTGCCGTGTGTTCATTTTCCTGCCCCCATTATATTGGTTTTATTTACTTAACGAATAACAGAGTTAGATACTCTGCAGTACTACTGTGGGGTTCAAATAAATTTGTTCTTGGAAGAAAAATTATATAATCCATTGAAAACAGACTGGCTTTTTGACTTTTAATAAACAAACTTTATGAACACTTGAGATACTGGCAGGGATTGTCTAAGTCAGGAAATTACAATGTTGATGTTTTAAAGAAAGGAGAATTAAGGAAGTTTTTCAAGAGTTTGTGCTGTGGGGAGGAAGGTAGGGGGGAGAGAGTCTTAATGTAGTCATTTTATAACAGTGATTTAAAATGTACAAATGCAAATTTTGTGACCAAAATGTCTATACCCCTGTAATATTCTGAAATAAAAAAATAAATAATTAATAAAAACAAAAACAACCAAAAAGGCTTTAGCTTAGAATGCTGCATAAATGGTAGCTTGGAACTAAAGAATGTGAGTTCTAATTCTATCTCTACTGTAAACCAGCTGAGAAATGATGCTGCTGTCATAATCACTCTGGGATGTAGTATCCTTATTAAGAATAAGATATAGTTAATTTTTAAAGTTTCTTTCATGATTAGAATCTACTCTTATTAGGCTGTATATAAATAGAATGTAAAAGTTTTTACTTTGGCCTATGTATAGAGAAAGCTATAATAAATTATTAAAGGTGTAATTTATTACTGTTGTGTATTTCGTGGTTTTTGGAATTCTTTTGCCAAGCTTGCAGAAATCTATTTTTGTGTCCTTAATGCAAAATATGACTGAAGTTCATGAACAGAATAATGTCACTCTGTGGTACAGAACTGAAATCATTTTCAGTTGATTATAGCATGGGTTTTCAGACGAGTGAGGATAAAAAAATGAAATTTTTTTTTAGGCTTTTAGGTTCTTTCTAGGAGATTTGAAATGTCTTATTGGCACCATCTATAGATACTGAAGGTGAAGTGCACCCACAACTGTTTTATTTTTGTGATAATCCATCCCTCCTTTTTATTTAAGCTAAGTGCTGTTAACTGAAGAAAATGACAAGGTTCATAAATTTGGAAAGGAGGCTTCTTTTTCCCTTAAGGCTGGGACCTGTGGGTGGCCATTTAGACAGGAAAGCAAAGCCCAGTCAGAAGCCAGGAACAGTGCTTTGAGGTAAGGACAATGAGAACAGGAATTTTTACTGAGTGGGAGGGCCAAATATACATATTTAACAAGCAATAAGAGTCATGAATATTTATAAAAGGAGAAACATGCACACATGCAATGAAGCTTTATGCCCTTTATGGGGTCCATGTTCAGAAAACGCCAGCCCTCTTATGTCAAAGGTGGAGCAGGACGTGAAAACACTTACTGTCCACGCTCCATCATACTGGGTAGAAGCACTTCAAGGTTGGTGACCCTTTATCAGGAAAGAGTACTGATTAGCGATAATGCCAAAACTTCAAATAGGGAAGAATTGATTATGACATTGCTCTCAGTTTAGTCCTTAAAGTAAAAATACAATTAAAAAAAAGCAAAACCTGATGGCCATTACCAAGGGTGGGGGTACAGTGAGGTGTCTGACCTCCCATATCATCCTGGCTAGGAACTCAGTTTTAAGGTTTCTTTGGGATATCTTTAGTCAAGAAATGGTCTGTTGAGGGGTTTAGAATTTTGTTTTAATTCACAATACTATCAATTTCAATTAATCAGCAAAGACACTAAATGGTTAAACAGTTAATGTAAGCCACATCTGCATTTGTCTGGTTGGGCTATAAACCTTTTAGGCAGAAGTAATTCTTCCTTTCATCAATTTATATCCTAGGCACATGCTATCTATGCTTTTAGTCTATTCTTTAGAATTTCTACAACTTTAACACAATATTTAAGTTCCATTTGTAATGATGAGTGACAAACAATCTATCAAGGATATTTTAGAGTTTTAAATGAAGCATTACTTTTTTCGGTACTTTTTTGAAATTTTCAATGCTCGAATGCAAGAGTAATTCTGTAATCAGAGACGTGTACTTGGACATCATGAAGCAGAAAATAAGAAAATTATTTGTTTAGAGGAGTGACCTGATTAAAGTATAGGAAAAAGATGTATAGTTGAATCTCTGTTTTGTGGGATTAGGATTTTTAGCAATCTAATTTTCTAGGCTCAAGAATCGAATGAATTGGAATGTGTGACAAAGAGCATATTTATCAAAACATTTGATGAAAGAGGAAGGGGCAAGCACTTTAGATTTAATTAGAGAAGTTCAAAGGAGGGAAGATGTGCCTGAGCTTCTTTCTGTCAGAAGAAAAAGGAGAAACCCCCTGCACTTTACATGTACTGCCAGGCATTGTTTTCTGAACCTTGTTCTTTGACCAATAATTATGGCAAATAGAATAATGACGATTTGCTGTAAACAACTCCAGAAACCAAATGAATGGATGACTTTCAAAAACAAAGTCCCTGAGCCGTTCTTCTTGCTCTTTATGTATCACCTGGTTTGAATCGTTGCCTTGGAAGAAAAGCAATGAATAACCACTAGCTCTAGAGATAATTATTTGTTTCTCTGATATGGTTTCAGGTTCTATTAGCTAGTAAATACTCAAACATTTGGGGTTTATTTCCTCTAAGTCAGCATTTCAGAGTGCATTATCTGTAAGAAATTCACATCTCTGTAAATGGCTTACTTTTTTTCAATATTTCCAATATAACAGAAAGATGTAGAAAGGTTTTCCATTTCTTTCTTTTTTTTTTGGTTTGTTTTGAAATGATTATACTTGGATGCAACGATCAACAAGGGTGTCACCAGCTGAAGCTGAACAGGCAGTTGCTGGGCAGATGTCTTTGCAGAAATAAGTTAAAAATTTTTTTAAATTAAATCATCACTGTATACATTTATGGGGTACAAAGTGATGATTTGATATACAATGTGGAATGTTTCAATCAAATTGATTAACATAACCATCACCTCACTTATTTTTTGTGGTAAGACATTTATAATATACTCTTAATTGTTTTGAAATGTACTCTTGCATTGTGCACATTAGGTGAGAATCCGACAAATACCCTCCCTCCACTCATTCTCCCCCCTCCCTCCTCTCCCCTCCTTCTTTATGGACTGTATTTGTGCTTTATCATTTGTATGAATCTGTAAGTGTTTATATGTTGGTTTCATAATAGGGACATTTACTCAAGATTGGAACAATTGAGCAATTCATTTGATTATCACGTAGGAAGCAAGTGATGGCATAAGGGTTTGTAACCAGATAATCTAACCTTAGAATTGATGTGCCCTTCATCCATATCTACTCCACTTCTCCCAAAGAAAAGTGTATACTAAGGAAAGACTGGCTAGTGCGAAGAAATACAGTTATAAAATTGGTACTGGGGATTTAAACTAATACAGTTTTGGTTTGTGTACAAGGTTACTGCTTGGGATTCTCCTTCTTCCTGGCTGCAAAATAAGAAATAGCTTTGGGAATGTGATTCAATGTTTCGGAATTCTTTTTTTTTTTTTGTTAGAGACAGAGTCTCACTTTGTTGCCCTCAGTAGAGTGATATGGCGTCCCAGCTCACAGCAACCTCCAGCTCTTGGGCTTAGGTGATTCTCTTGCCTCAGCCTCCTGAGTAGCTGGGACTACAGGTGCCCACCACAATGCCCGGCTTTTTGTTGCAGTTTGGCCAGGGCCAGCTTCGAACCTAACACCCTTGGTATATGGGGCCAGTGTCCTACTTGCTAAGCCACAGGTGCCTCCTTGTTTCAGAAATCATTCTGAACACACCAAAATGGGAGTAAAAGAGACTTAGCTCCACATAAGACCAGTGGTCAGGAATACATGCAGGGAATATTTGTGGGTGAATGAATCTTCATAACAGTGGTGAAAACATGTTCAAGTCCATCAAGCTAAATAAATCTATCATATGCTTAGCCAAATTTTCAACAGAAACTCGTGACAATTGTGGGTATTAGATACAAAAAAGGAAAGGAATTTTTTGAATAGCAAACAATAATCTATAAGAAGAAAACTCAGAAAAGTATTTCACAAGCACGTCTTTGACTCTAAGAAAAAAATACATTTTATTTTTGAAAGAAATTATTTTCTAATTCAAAGATGTTTTTATTTCTCTCTACCATTTTTTTTCTCTCAAACTTTTAAACAGAAAGGAAGCTCAAATTATATTAAATGGCAGTAAAATACATCAGATAAGGGCTATCTGGAACAATAGGTAACTAAAATGCTAGGATTTATCACCTGAGTATTTAACAAATAGAAATTGTCCTTAGTAAGCAAACATTGTCCAAAGGAACCTGAGCACCAATATCTTGACCCAGTTGACTGGAATGGTAGGCTGCCTCATCCTAATCTTAATCTATAATTAGGGATGTTTAATACTATATTGAGAGCCCTAAAAGTTACTTCACAGTGACTGAACCTGCATTCTGAACCCACATACCAGTGTATGTATTATTTGTTATGTAATTTCTTTAAGTGGAATTATGAACAATAGAAGACTTCCCATGTGTTTGGGCCCCATAGATAGTCTATTAATCAAAAGTCATTTAAAGCCAGGAGTTATTTGAAACATTTAATTTAAAGCATTTTAGGTATAAAATTAAGCCCTTTTCTGTGAGTGTTGTTTGGAGTTCTTTTTCACCTTTCCTGAATAAGACATACATAAAATATGCCTTTTAAAAATTTACAGTTTCAATGTCTCAGTATCTTTAATGTATAGAAAAACTTATAGATACTTGTGAAGTTGAGTGAAAAATCATCCTATAAGTTTATGATTTTTCATCTTCCATTATTTTGTAGTAGTTTCAACTCTTAGAAATCTTTCTCAAGCTTTTAACTTAATTTGCATATACAATGACTTTCTTTTCACATTCATATATTTCAATTAACACAAAATTTAATTAAATTATATAATTACCAAAAAAAATTCCATAGTGGGGTATGGATCTAAGCTAAAATAACATTGGTCTAAAGAAGAAGAAAGTTTTATTTCTCCCTAATAGAAAAATCTAGCTATGTATTTTAGGATGGTTGATAGGTTGGCTCAACAATCATAAGGGATGGTTCCTCCATATAACTAGTTGCTGTGGCCTAACTAGTATTACAAAAATGACGGTTTCCATTTCTGCTATTACTTTATATTTCATCCATTAGCTAAAGGGGAAAGAGGAAGGAAGTATAGGACTTCGTCACTGGCACGACCCATGATTTGCTCACCTCCGCGCAATTAGTCACATTGTCATACTTAGCTGCAAAGGATGCTTGAAAATGTAGCCTGTACCAGGATGACAACATATTCCCTAAAAATTCTATTGTTATGTAAGAGTGGGAAAGAGGGAGGACAGATACTGGGGAGTACTGGGAAGTCTCTGATCTATTCTTTTGAAACAGGGTAAATTCTTCAGTAGGTTTTGCTCTGACTCTCTTCTGGTCATGCCACTCCACACGGAGCCAAGAGGACTCCTGTACAGAATCCATGCCCTCCTTTTTCACCTGGTTACTCAGGACTCTGGAATTCTCGGTCTGAGCAGCCTTTGAGTCCAGTGCTCAGGTAGGTGAATTACTTCACCTTCACTTCAGGGTGAACGGAGGTTGCGTAAGAAGGAGGGGAATTCTCACAATAAAGCAGAGCTGGAGACGGGGCGGGATGGAAGAGTGTGTGAACCAGGTTGCCCGGCACTGGACAATTCATGCAGAACTTACAAGAGCTGAGACACCTAAAACTGAATTTGGCCTGTCAGTCCTTATTTAGGTATATTTGCCAAAGTAGAAAAATAATATCACTTATCTGTGGCTATGGATCTATACCTAAAATTCCACAAGGTTCAGGCCGGCGGATCCTAGATGACCTCGTCCATGTGTAGGGTCCTTGGTGCCGGCTGTCAGTTGGGGGGGTCTTCTTTCTCCTCCACGTGGCTTCTCTTCCCATGCGTTTTCTTATCATCAAAAAAACCGTCCATGTGCTTCTTTGCATGGCAGTTGGCTTCCAAGACTGGTGAAAATGGGAAGGTGCAAAGTCTCTTAAGGCCTCGGTACCGAAACTACACTTCCAACCAAAGCAAGTTGTAAGACCCCCCATATAAAAGGGAGGTCAAACAGGCGCGTCCACTCAGCGGGAGGAATAGGGAAGATGCGGAGATGCACGCAGGATGGGAGGGACTGCCATGGCCGGCTGAGAAACAATCTATCACAAACTTTCTTTTTTATTTTAAAAAATTTTTAGGCTCTGCGCCCGTGGCTCAAGTGGCTAAGGTGCCAGCCACGTACACCTGAGCTGCTGGGTTCGAATCCAGCCGAGGCCCGCCAAACAACAAAGACGGCTGCAACCAAAAAATGGCCGGGCATTGTGGCGGACGCCTGTAGTCCCATCTACTTGGGAAGCAGAGGTAGGAGATTCATTTGAGCCCAGGAATTGGAGGTTGCTGCGAGCTGTGATGCCACCGCACTCTATCCAGGGTAACAGCTTGAGGCTCTGTCTCGGCGCCTGTGGCTCAACGGGCTAAGGTGCCAGCCGCGTACACCTGAGCTGGCGGGTTCGAATCCAGCCCGGGCCTGCCAAACAACGACGGCTGCAACCAAAAAATGGCCGGGCATTGTGGCGGGCACCTGTAGTCCCAGCTACTTGGGAGGTGGAGGCAAGAGATTCGCTTGAGCCCAGGAATTGGAGGTTGCAGTGAGCTGTGATGCCACAGCATTCTATCCAGGGTGACAGCTTGAGGCTCTGTATAAAAAAAAAAAATTTTTTTTAAAGTTATCTCCATATGACGCTTCCATTTGCATTCTTGCGTGAATCCCTGCAAATATTGAGTATGAATCTGTCTTGTTGATACCAATATCCACTTATTCCTGTACATAGTATCCTTTTTCTATACCTAAAACATCTCCATCCTGAATAAAGACATCCACCAAGTCCCATTCAGTTCCTGCATTCGAATCCAAGGTCCCTGGGTGATGTTCAATCCTTTCCACCAAATTTAAAGGTGACTCGTCATGGCCTATAAGGTAAGTTTTACTGCTTCCCTTACATGCATTGTACAATGGTGGATAAAACCAGTATAACTACAACAGAAATTTTCACTCAGGAAAAAAGTGGAAAACACAAGGCAGTTGTGCAGGCAAACTGCTGGGCAATAAAGGAAGCTTCTTATTTATCCCAGTTAGAAGTTCCAGTTTTGTTCTTAGCCTTATGACCTGTAGTTAGTTTTGGGGAAGTGTTTACTGATCATGTGCTCTTTTTGGAGATCACACAGGTCTGGTGGTTTCCTTGCTGCTGGTGCAATGGATTTAGGGTCCCAGGGGTTGCTTTAAGGGTCGAACAGTCATGGGACTTTTATTGCTAATAAGACTATGAAGTCAAGGGTGGCATCACTCAATTTCTTAAAGAAGAACTAGAGATCTCTTGTTCATTTGGTTCTGGTTATTGACATGTACTGATAAACATAGCCAAAGATTTAGACATGATGTATAAACTTGGAAAGGACAGATTTTAACTTATGGGCCTCTGGGGTCTGTTTATATTTCCTGCTTCAATTTAATGGTGGTAAATTTGGGACCATTTGCAATGAGAGTCATGGGTAGGGTGACAACAGGCTTAATCTGGGCTTTGCTGCTGCAGCATTTAGCCTGCTTTGGGCGTTAGTCAGTGGACTTTATAGAGGAAACGAGAGAAGGGCTAATCTGACACGTTGGTTGATTACAGGCTAAGAAATTTTCTACAGTAGAATAAACTAAAAGTGTGTAAGTAGGTTTCAGATATTAACTTCTGCTCATATCTTCTGTATTGTTTATATGTATTTTTATTTACTTGTTCTTTCAAGTACCGAGGAAGGTTTTAAAATTTCCAACTCTGGTTGAAGAACTGCATGCTCATTTCTCTATTTATGTTAATTTTTTGCTTCATGTAATTTGCAGCTCTTTTGATATATGTCTGCCCATTCAAGATTGTTACGTCTTCCTAATGAATTGCTCCTTTTTTCATTATAGAATATTCCTCTTCATTTCTACTAATCTTTTCTACTAATCTTTTTGATGATAATTTTGTCTAATATTAATTAGCCACTTCTATTTTCTCATGCTTAGTGTTTACATAGTATATTTAATTCAGCCTTTTACTGGCAACTTGTTTGTCTTTATAATTAAAGTGTGTTTCTTATATGCAGCAAAAAAAGAAAAATTCTTCTTTATTATTGTGTTTGTGCAACCATTATATTAGAGTGCTAAGACTTGTCTCTGTTATGACTAGTTCAAGATATACACTTTTTTCTTTCTAAACTTTCTTTTTTTTTTGAGACAGAGCCTCAAGCTGTCACCCTGGATAGAGTGCTGTGGCATCACTGCTCACAGCAACCTCCAATTCCTGGGCTCGAGCCAGTCTCTTGCCTCTGCCTCCCAAGTAGCCACAGGCGCTGTAGTAGACTACAGGCGCTCGCCACAATGCCTGGCCATTTTTTGGTTGCAGCTGTCATTGTTGTTTGGCAGGCCTGGGCTGGATTCGAACCTGCCAGCTCAGGTGTACGTGGCTGGTGCCTTAGCCCGTTGAGCCACAGGCGCCAAGCCTCTTTTTTTTTTTTTTTTTTTTGTAGAAACAGAGGCTCACTTTATCCCCCGCGGTAGAGTGCCGTGGCCACACCCAGTTAACAGCAACCACCAATTCCTGGGTTTAGGCTATTCTCTTGCCTCAGCCTCCCTAGTAGCTGGGACTACAGGCACCCGCCACAACGCCCGGCTATTTTTCTGTTTTGCAGTTCAGCTGAGGCTGGGTTCGAACCTGCCACCTTTGGTATCTGGGACCGGCGCCCTACTCGATGAGCCACAAGCACCACCCTTTACTGGGGTTTTCAAAAGTCCTCTGCTGGATCATCAGGGCATAATATCTCTGCTTGAAAGATGGAGAAACGTGGCTCAATGGGCTAAGGTGCCAGCCACGTACACCTGAGCTGGAGGGTTCGAATCCAGCCCGGGCCCGCCAAACAACAATGACGGCTACAACCAAAAAATAGCCAGGTGTTGTGGCGGGCGCCTGTAGTCCCCGCTACTTGGGAGGTGGAGGCAGGAGACTCACTTGAGCCCAGGAATTGGAGGTTGCTGTGAGCTGTGATGCCACGGCACTCTGTCCAGGGTGAAAGCTTGAGGTTCTATCTCAAAAAAAAAGAGAGATGGAGAAACTGGAGCTAGAAAGTAGGAAGTAATTTGCCTGAGATCAATAGTTAAATAAGTGGATGGACACTGGAGGGGGTACCTAACTCCTAGTCCAACATGTTTTTCATGCCTCCAGGCTGCATTGGATGTTGGTTTTTGTCCTTCTTTCATATATCTGTCCTTAGAGAGTTTCAGCAGGATTTTAGAGAGGGTAGCTGCTGTCCTAGAGATTCTTAGACTTTTATTAGCCGAAGAGCATAGCAATCTGATTTGAGAATTTTATGTCAGTTTCCTAGGCAGATTTTCAAGGGGTAGATTCTATGTCTGGTCTGGCTCCCTCCTGCCTCTAGCCCTTAGTACTCAGGGAAGAAGGCAGAAAGAAGACACAGAATTCCTCATTTGGGGGAATGTGACATCTGTGCCCCTACACCAGGGGCCCTTTGTGACTCCTCCTTGCCTCCAGACCCAGGAACCGCCAGCCAGGGAATGTCCAAATTGCTGTGGTGAGCTGGAGGCGAGCCAGCTTCCGAAACCAAACCTCTTCAACCACCACAAACAGGAAAACCCTTTTGTGTCACTAGCCAAAAGTTGCCCTCAAAGAGTAGTTTCCTGGGGCTGCTGACTCGCTGCTGACCCAGAAATTGGCTGCAGAGTTTCCTATAGCTGGAGGAAACCTGGGGGCAGTTGGGCTGAGGAGAATTACAATCTGGAAGAGAGACAAGTCTGAGGGCTATACATGGCCTCACTCCCCAGATCAAGAAGGAAGGGGTGAGCCCCCTTTTCTTTGGCTCTATCTGACTTTGGTTCCCTATTCCTCAGGATATGGGCAGTACCCTCTGAAGTCTAATTATATAAGAACTCATACAGATATATAAGTTCTTTGCCCTTTTATTAAGTGCTTTCTTTGTTATCTTATTTGATCTTTTCAACATACTCTAGTAAGATAGGCATTTACATGTATTAGCCCTGTCTTTTTTTTTTTTGCAGTTTTAGGTCAGGGTTGGGCCTGAACCTGCCGTCTCTGGCATATAGGGCTGGCCTCCTACCCCTTTGAGCCACAGGCGCCACCCTATTAGGCCTGTCTTTTACACGAGGAAACCACATTTTTGAAAAGTAACAGGACTTGCTCATGATCACTTGGCTAGAAATAGCAGGAGGACCAGTTTGGAATTTATATATTCTGAGTCTCCTCCATCAAGTGGTGCCCCCTCCACCTCCTGGGGTAGAGGCAAAGAAATCCAGTTTGGAAGATGACTCTGGACCCTAGAGCATTTTTGTTTCTGTTGTAATACAAGTTCTGAAATGGGTCACAGACGTGGGTAAGAGGAACGTGCCCTAGTTTGATGGGCAGCTGGTTCTGGACAAGACTCATGATCTCACCTCCACCCTGGGATGCTTGGAATGTACTCATCCCTTCTCCTTCCCTAGAGAAGCCAGGAGATGTCCGCAAAGGGAGGGGAAGGTGGGTAATATTAGGATGTTTACATTATTATCCTTTTGACTCAGGGTGGGGGTGGAGGGATTATGTAACTGAATTACGGGACTCTGAGGCCAAGCTTTATTTCTATCATCTGAGTAACTACCTGTGGGGTTTAAAATGATGGGCTGGAAGTGAAAAACAAATTCAATTTCAACTTCCCTCTCCTCAGGAGAGCATAATCTCTGAAGTTATTCAGACTGCTTGGTTGAATCCTGGCTCTACCACTCACTAGCCTTGTAACCATGGTCAAATCATTTAACAGAAGTTAAGCCTCAGTCTCTAAAATGAGTATTATAACTCCCGCTTCAGAGTAATTGGCTCATGGTAAGGCTTTAATGTTTGCTATTTATTATTCAAGCTATGAATAATAATTATTCAAGTTATTAAGAATAATAGTTATTCAAGTCAGGTAGCCTCAGGAACCTATCAGATCTGTGTTTCCTTGGAGTTACTTGCACTCTTTGGAATAGAAGAAATCATGAATTTGGAATCTGCCAAGACTGGTTTCTAGTCTTAACCTTACTGCTTCCTAGTTGTGAAACTTTGGGCAAATCAGTTAACCTATCTGACCCTCAGTCTTAGCCTTTACATCTGTAAAATGGGGCTTAATAGGGCTCAGTTGAGCTAGTAGATAAGAAGAGTCCTTATTAATGGTAAAGTGCAGTACACAAGTGATTTTCCGGGGGCATTACTGGGAATGTCCTCCATTTCCTGGCAAGATGGGGATCTTTGTTTTTTGCCCTCCTGGGCTAATGGGACAGATGCATGGAGAGGCTGTGCAAGGAAGCTACATGTATAGTGGACCTGACCTACATTTATCCTGCAGTGAGGTGGTTTCTCTCAAAACAGCTAGGAATGGCTGGGGCAGGGATGCAGTACCACCCAGCCTGGCCTCTCTGCCATTGTTGGATCCAGACAGGTCTGCTCCTTGGAGCTTTCCTGGTGTCCTCTAGCAGGAAGAAGGGATTCCTTGCTCTGAGGTACCAGGTGTTCAACCTACTTTCTAGAAAAGGTACAGCTCAGACTAGAGGGCTACCAGGTTCTCAGTGCTTCCTTCAGCAGCTAACGGCTTAAGGCAGGGGTCCTCAAACTATGGCTCTCGGGCCACATGAGTTGGTGTGAATTGTATTTGTTCCCGTTTTGTTTTTACTTCAAAATAAGATATGTGCAGTGTGCATAGGAATTTGTTCATAGTTTTTCTTTTTAAACGATAATCCAGCCCTCCCAACAGTCTGAGGGACAGTGAATTGGCCCCCTGTTTAAAAAGTTTGAGGACGCCTGGCTTAAGGTTTCCAAGTAGATAATTCCATTGCATCGCCTGGTTAAGGGGTAGGCAGTTGTGGGGTGTGAGTGGGCAGCACACTGAGCTCAGAGTCAAACAATCCATGGTCACATTTCTGCCCTGCTGTGTGACCTTGGGAAAACCACTGTTCCTTTTGTAAAATGGGTTCCTACCTACATCAAAGGATCTCTGGGGTGCTCAGATAAAGGAAGGGCTGTGAATGTATTTCTTCAACTGTAAGCACTTCTGAGGCTTCCTAAGAGCTTCAAGGAAATGCTTTGTGTTAGAAGAGGCAGTTGCCATTTGATTTATTCTTGAGTGAAAAGAGCCAAGGGATTGTTTCTGACATTCTTCCATGCTCTGGCAGGGCAGCTGGCCAGGAAGATGTTATCTTGGTTTGTTTGCTTTGTCCTGTGATGAAGGAACCCTAATAGGCCAGCATTCAGAGGCCAAAAGCTCAAGTTAAGCTCCTAAGTTGGTCCCTGCACTCGGGGGAGCTGGGAGTTAAATGAAGGAAACTTGAGAAAAATGACTCCTGGCAAAGGAACAGGGCCTATTAATAGGCTGGGCAGTGGCAGAGAGGGACTGGACGATGGAAGCATTGATGGGCAAGGCTGGGTTTATTTCTGGGTCAGAATGTTGAGGGGCCTCACAAGAGGGAGTGATACTGAATCCCCTCAATTCAACTGACTAGCTCTTGTGCCCGAGTCTTCATAAGAGGCTTAAGCAGAACGCCTAAATACACATGTAATGAATCAGCCACAGGTGGAACATCTTTAGCCGAGACATCCTACTCCTCCCTCACTTTTTCCCTGCCTGGAGCAGGATTCTCAGGGAATAGAAAAGGGGAAGGCACCAAGTTAAGGAAGAATGCTTCTAAGCTTTCAAAGAGCTTTAATTAAAGAGTATCTTACTATAAAGGAGAAGGAGGGAGGGAGAGCAGGGGTCATGGTCAGGGTTTGAGGAATGGAATCTGGTGGGCCATTGGTGAGTAGAGACCAAATCACTAACCCCTCTCTTTGTTGTGTCTTAAACTAGCTGCCATCCAGGTTACCATGGAGAGAGATGCCATGGGCTGAGCCTACCAGTGGAAAATCGCTTGTATACGTATGACCACACAACCATTCTGGCTGTGGTAGCCGTGGTGCTGTCATCTGTCTGTCTGCTTGTCATTGTGGGGCTTCTTATGTTTAGGTGAGTGTTGGGAAATCCTGCAGGATATTTCTGCAAATCATTCCCATTTTCCTCCTCCTGGGTCTTCTAAGTGATGAGTGCATGAATCTCTTCTCCAATATCCCTGAATCATAGACTAGTTCCTGGGAATAGATTCTCCAAAAACCTGGTTCCTCTGACATGACATGAATCCTCTCTCAGGAATCCAGTGTCTAGGCTCAGACTTGCCAGGCCATAGCAGGTTCTGCTCCTTACACAAGTTCTTTTCCTATCTCTGTGGCCCACCTACCCACCCATGGAGCCACCTCTTCACACATTTCTTTTTCCTGGCTCTGTTCTTTGATGGCATTAGTGTGTGATTTGGTAAACAAAGTATGGGTGGCGCTGGTAGTATATCTTTCCAATTTTGAGGCATCTGGACCTCAGGCCATGCTTCTAATCCAGGTATGTTCTAGGTTAGGGGGAGACCTAACAAGTACTATATGCCTGTTTTCAAGCAGTGCCACTCACCTATTGTGAGACCTGGAACAAGTTACTTGTCTTTCTGAGAATTATAATCCTTCAACAATTGTAATATCTGTCCACCTATCTTATGAGGATATTGTAAGGATCAAATAAATAAGGTATATTGTAAATTGAGACAGGTATATCTTAGGGCAGTTAGGCCTTTGACCAGAGGTCTATTGAGCTGCCATACTTTCAGGATTTTTTCAAATAGTGGCAAGAATCACTTTGGGAAAGTTCTTTGGGAGGACCTGGAATCTATCCTTTGTCATAGCAGTCAGAACTTGTGCTCACAAAACTTATCTTTCTCAGGTACCACAGGAGAGGAGGTTATGATGTAGAAAATGAAGAGAAAGTGAAGTTGGGCATGACTAATTCCCACTGAGAGAGACCTGTGCTCAAGGTAATGGTCTATCCTCCCTACTTTTCTTGAATCTGTTTCAATGAAGGCTAAATTCTTCTCTTGAGGGCATGAGGGCAGGCCACTGTGGCATTAAGGTCCCACTGTAGAGGTATTTTCAAAAAGACTATCAGGAGGCTCAGCGCCTGTGACTCAACGGGCTAAGGTGCCAGCCACATACACCTGAGCTGGCAGGTTCGAATCCAGCCCGGGCCCGCCAAACAACAATGACGGCTGCAACCAAAAAATGGCCGGGCGTTGTGGTGCGCGCCTATAGTCCCAGGTACTTGGGAGGCGGAGGCAAGAGACTTGCTTGAGCCCAGGAACTGGAGGTTGCTGTGAGCTGTGATGCCACAGCACTCTATCCAGGGTGACAGCTTGAGGCTCTGTCTCAAAAAAAAAAAAAGACTATCAGGAGCTTCATTTCTACTCGGGGTCAAAGTGGCTGGAGAGATACCCAAGAAAGATGCCTGAAAAGACATCTCCCACCCTCATCCCCTCCTTTCCTTCTTTGCTCAGTTGATTTTTTCCTCTTCTTTTTTTTTGTTTTTGTTTTGAGAGACAGAGTCTCACTATATCGCCCTCAGTAGAGTGCTATCGCATCACAGCTCACAACAACCTCCAGCTCTTGGGCTTAGGTGATTCTCTTGCCTCAGCCTCCCGAGTAGCTGGGACTACAGGTGCCCGCCACAATGCCTAGCTATTTTTTTGTTGCAGTTTGGCTGGGGCAGGGTTTGAACCCACCACTCTCGGTGTATGGGGCCGGGTCCCTGCTCACTGAGCCATAGGCACTGCTGAGGGTAAAAATTTTTAGGTTCCATTGCTTTCACTTCCAGGGTAAAGTTCAAGTTGTAGCTGAGCCCTTCACCCAGGGGGTGTGCTGAACACCCTCACATTGTGCACATTAGGTTAGATCCACTACTAGGTATCTAGGTACCCAGAAGAACAAAAATAATTTTGCCATAAAGATATTTGCACCAGAATGTTTATTGCAGCTCAAATCATAATTGCCAACTTATGGAAGCAGCCCAAATGCCTATCAACCCATGAATGGATTAACAAACTGTGGCATATGTATACCATGGAGTACTATTTAGCCATGAGAAAAGATGGAGACTTTATATCTTTTATGTTTACCTGGATGGAGTTGAACCACATTCACTCATTTTCAACTCATCCTTTGAACAAGCATTTATTGAGCATCCACTCTGTATAACAAACTGTCTGGTGCTAAAGATTCAGACAGGGACACATGGTTGAGCTCTTTTGGAGTTCACAGAGAAGTGAAATGTATTAAAAAAACAGACTACAAGACCACCTGGACTTTTAATAGGGAATAAACAAAGTGTTGGAGCTTGGACAAAGCTGGTAGGCAAGGCGTATTTGAGAAACTTCAAGGGCACTTTAGGGGAGAGGTTCCTCTATCCAAATTTTTTCCTAGATCCAACAAAAAATAAGAATCATACCATTTAATTTGTGTTTTAAGTCAGATCTGACCATTACCTATGAATTATTCCAGTTGAATAAATTTAGGCACAGAATTCTCAGGCTCGAGCCATTAGTAATAAAGTGGTAATTTGAGTGAAAGTTTTCCCTGATGTGTTCTTGAATCCCTCGCCCCATAAGCTCATTTTTCTACAATTGCAGTGTATGATTCTCTGTTTTTCTTCTCTCTATGCAGAAAGGCAGTCTAGTGGTGCTATTTTTCAGATGAAGAAAGCAAGGCAGGGGGAGTTTACCCAAGGCCACTTATCACTTTTATGGCGAAGCCAGAATCACAACTCCTACCCTTTGAGTTTCTATCCTGTTGCCTAGCTACCAACCTCCCTGCCTCTTCCACTGCACAGCAGCTGAGCAGGCACTTAATAATCATAATTGATGGCGCTGGGTAAAAGGGAGAGTTCAGAGTGTTTCTGGGGAGTTTGTTTTCACCTACGAATAAATTCTCCTCTTTCTGTGGTCAATAACCTATATCCATTTATTTTAGATAGCACCCCTGTCTTCGTTTACAATGACGCTTTCTTATCTACATTGATGATTTCTCTTTTTTCCCTTTCTCAGCTATTCTTTCTGCATGAATTTCAGTTGCTGCTTACAAGTAGCATACATAAAAAGAGGATATAGATGTAGTGCCCTATATCTAGCACTAGTGTCCTAAGACTTCCAAGGGAAGGGTCTCACTATAGCAATTTTAAGAAATAGAATTCAATTCAGTGAAAGTTAAATAAATTCCTGCAGAAAGTAACATTTCTGCTTTGTAAAGTATTAGTGTCCTTTATTATGTTAAAAAGATGTTTCAGGTACTAATAGGAATAAAAAGATAAATTTGTTTATCATTTCCACTGTGGTTTATCAAGTGCCTTGTATATGCCAAACACTGGCGGAAATTCTATGATTTTCCTCTTGTTGCTTATGGTCCAGGAGGAATCAGATGACCTCAAATGATCACACAAGCACACAATTGCAACTTTCATAACGTGCCTGCAAGGAGAATTACAAAGAGCTCTGGGTGCCCGTGACAGATGGATTTGACACAGGCAGGGAAGGCTTCCCAGGGGAAGTGATACTTGAGTTGAGTTCCAATGAGCACATATGGTAGAACTAGATGAAGGGGAAAGAAAGGAAAGAGTGTTCCAGGAAGAGGAAAAAACATGTTCAAAGGCTCTGTGGTGGATGAGAACATGTGGAATCCAGGACTAGTGTGGTTTGAATGAAGTCAGAGAGTGAGAAGAAGCTGGAGAAGTGGAGAGAGGCCAGACCACGCACAGTGTCAGACACTTGTGCTGCACCACATCAGTGTCACTCGGCTTCCAGGCACGTGACGGTGAACAGTGCCACACCAGCTTTCACTGACTTCGTGCTGACCTCATTCCAGTTGTGCCTGGGGCTTGTTAGGTCCCCTAACCTGGGGCCTTTGCAGAAGACCTTGGACAGCCCGAAAGTACCACGGAGTCAGTGTCCATGAGGCAACTCTTAAGCATTGGTGGATGAAAGTCAATGGGTAAATGCTACCCCTCCTTTTCTCTGGTGGGCCTTTCTGAGATGTGGCCCTGTGGTCTCCCATGAGTTCTGTACAGAATGGGTCCCAGTTGCTCACAGTGGTGGACAGCTTCCTCATTCATTACCTTCTCCGTCTGACTCGCTTTTCCTAACTCATGACTCTTGCTCCCTGGGGTCACTTCCCAAGTTAAATCGTATATTGGCAAGTTTTTGAGTCCTGCTGTTTTGGAGGCAAGTCAGGCAGAAAAATCAGATTAATGAATTTCGTCTTTGCCTTAAAAGCAATGAAAAATGATTGATTTCAACAGGTGAAGTTAGTAGGTTAGCATTTCAAACATCATTTTGGCTGCATGTGAAGAGTCATTGAAGAAAACAAGAGAAGGTGAGGGAGAGTAGTTAGTGGGCTTTACTAGTCCTGCAGACTTGATAGCTGGGAAACAGTAGGAATAATTTAGATGGAGAGACATAGACAGATTTGAGAGATATTCAGGGCCTCTAATTGTTAGGACCTGGTGACTGATGGGATGTGGAAGACAAGGGAGAGGAGGTACTGGAAATGATTCTGACCTTCTTAGCTGGTTGGATGATGACATAATTCACTAAATTGGTGGGCTTTGGAAGATTAGGAGTACAGCGAGGGTGGGGGGGTATCAGTTAAAACGTTCTTTATGATTCAAGTGATAGAAAACCTAACAAAAATTGACTTAAACAAAAAGGGAATTCTGTATAGATCCTGGATATTAAACTTTTGTCAGATTCAAAATGTGCAAATATCCTTTACCATTGGGTAGGTTGTCTATTTGCTTTGGTTGTTGTCTCCTTGGCTGTACAGAATCTTTCAGTTATTTAAGTCCCATGTGTTTATTGTTGCAGTTGTTGCTAAGGCCATGGCAGTCTTCCTCATAAAGTCTTTCCCCAAGCCAATATTTTCCAGTGTTTTTCCAATTCTTTTTTTTTTTTTTTTCCAATTCTTTCTTTGAGGATTTTTATTGTCTCATGCATTAAATTTAAATTCTTTATCCATCTTGAATCAATCTTTGTGAGGGGAGAAAGGTGCACATCCAGTTTCAGTCTTTTACATACGGATATCCAATTCTCCCAGCACCATTTATTGAAGAGGGAGTTTTTCCCCCAGTGAACACTCTTGTTTGGTTTATTGAAGATTAGATAGCTGTACGTTGTTGGTTTCATTTCCAGGTTTTCTATACGATTCCAAGTATCTGTGTGTCCATTTTTGTGTCAGTACCATGCTGTTTTGACCAGTATGGACTAAAATCTGGTATGGTGATAGCCCCAACTTTGTTTTTATTACTAAGAACTGCCTTAGCTATACGGTTTTTTTTTTCTGGTTCCATACAAAGCACAGAATCATTTTTTCCAGGTCTTGAAAGTAGGATGTTGGTATTTTAATAGGGATGGCATTGAATCGGTAAATTGCTCTGGAAAGTATAGACATTTTAACAATGTTGATTCTTTCCAGCCATGAGCATGGTATGTTCTTCCATTTATTCAAGTCCTCTACTATCTCCTTTTTTAAGGTTTCATAATTTTCTTTACAGAGGTCTTTTACTCTTTTGTTAGGTATATTCCTAAGTATTTCATTTTCTTTGAGGCTATGGTGAAGGGA
>CAUYON010030528.1:0-18989 GCA_963573935.1 Arctocebus calabarensis
ACACTGCTCACAGCAACCTCCAGCTCTTGGGCTTAAGCGATTCTCTTGCCTCAGCCTCCCTAGTAGCTGGGACTACAGGCGCCCGCCACAGTGCCCGGCTATTTTTTTGTTTTGCAGTTCGGCCGAGGCCGGGCTTGAACCTGCCACCTTCGGTATATGGGGCCGGCGCCCTACTCGCTGAGCCACAGGGGCCGCCCAGGGGGTTTATATTTGTGCTGCAAGCATCGTGCTGCTTCTGTGAGAGAAAGGAAAGGAGAGAGATTTTTATGGGGAGACTAGCAGATGAGGAAAACTAAGGCCTAGGAAGATTAGCCCTTCCGTGGCCACACAGCAGTGGGTAGCCAGGCAAGCTTACCCACTGGCCATGAGCCATCTGCGCCCTTATTTATTGAGCATTTACTGCGTGCTGCCATATAACATGGCCAGCTAAGCCTCTCTTTCCCCATCTGCCTGGGATCCCACCCATATGTGTAGGGGCCCTGGTACATGTCCAAGATAGGTTCAATGTCTGACCGCCTCTGCCCACTGTGCCCCTCCCCTAAGTGGATACCCTGCAGAGGCCACATAGCCCCAGGGCTTTCTCATAGTCTCAGGCACATTCTTCAGGAGCCATAAACTCCCAGAATGGGCAGGCAGGCTCTGCTTAGCCTCTCAAGTGCTTTCATCAGGGAGGGCAGGGCCACCCAGCACTACTGCGTTGTTTTATTTTCTAACTTTTCGTACTTTAATGTTCCGGGGACAGCTCACTAAATCACGGTGCAGTAATGGAGGCCCCCGCCTGTGCCCCTCCCTGCTGCGTTAATAATTCATGTCTTCCAGGAAGACGCAGCTGGCTGCCACTTTGCGTGGGTAGGGTGGGGGAGCGCAGGGATGGGCATTCCCTCCACCACTCTTCTTAGAGTCAAAGTTGGCCTCGTAAATTTTGGCTGTAGGAATTTTAATGTGGGGAGGAACTAGGATTGGCTGAGTACTTTCTCACTGAGCTTAGGAATGTAGGGGCTCAGACTGCCGGCGGCCACCACCACTGCTGCCACCACGCTCTTGCTGCCTGTGTTCTTTGAACTGGGCTTGGATTCAAATGCCAGCAGTGTGACCTTGAGCCAGCTCCTCAACCCCTCTTGAGTCCCCGGCCCAGTTGGGAGGCAGCCACCCCACATCATAGGCCAGCCCTACTCCCTGCGCTGACCTTGGGCAGTTACTCCATTTCTTTGCACCTCAGTTTCCTTGTCTGTAAAGTGGGAGTGATAATGGCACCTCCTTCATAAAAGGGCCTGCTGTGAAGATTATATGAGGTAAGGTATGTAAAAGGCCTCACGTGGTACCTGGCACCCGGGAAGTGCTAGGGAAAGTTTAGCTGCAGCAATAGTATCAGGGAGGCCGCAGGGCCAGGCTCCTGGTGTGACTGTCACTCCCACCCACAGGCTACGCAGACAGCAGCAGAACACTCCCCTCTTTGGGAAGATCCGTGGTGCTCGCTTTGGCCCGGAGGAGGCTGGAGATGGAGCCAGCGACCTGGACGAGGATGAGGACTTGCAAATCCAGGTGGCCTAGAGCCTGTCAGGACTGGACAGGATGGGTCCCCCTGGAGTCCAGGATGACCTGTCACTTAAACTGATGCAGCTGCCTAGGCTGGCTTGGGACCAGACCCTGCTCCCTGCCACAGATGACTTCTCTTCCAGGGAGGGCATCGACAGTCCTACCTACCAATGCCCTGAGAAAGGGAAGCCTGTATTCTTTATATGTGTATATTATATATATGCCCAGGGATCCTTGACCCATTTGGTTTTGTAAATGTAAGATCACTCCAGAGCCCAGTTCAGGCACCCCCACCCACCCAGGACTTCATACAAGGGTGGGGCATATTAAAGGAGGATTGTTGGGGCCCGATCCAGCCTGCCTGTCTAGGCCTTGAAGGTCCAGCAGGGGCTATTCATAATACAATACAATGAACCCTGTCTTTTGTAATAAATGGAGTTCAAGTTCTTGGGTCTGAAAGCATGGCAGATATGGGCAGAGAGTGTAAGAGACAGCATCAGCTTACACCTGACGCTAAACCAGAGCTCAAGAATATTGAGTGGCTTAATGTTGGAGAGAATGAATGAATAAGCGTCCAGCTGCTGAGTAGTCTGGTATCCAGCTCCCATGACCAGGAAGAAGAAGATCCAGTGCATGTCTAATCTGGAGAGGAGGAGAATTCAATCCTGGTGCCACATGGATTCAAATCTCTGTCTTGCCCGTTACAGGCTGTGCAACCTCAGGGAAATTAATTGCCCTCTCTGAGTTTAAGTTCTCCATCTAAAAGTTAAGATGTCTTATAGAGCTGTCATGAAAATTAAGGCAATTAATCTAGAGCTCAGTAAAGGTTAGTTAGTATTAAAATACCTGAAGGTCTGCTCTGGAGAGGGGCTATTTGCCAGCTGCATGCCAGGGATGAAGTTCAGGTGATTGATGGGAGTTTACCCAGAGGTACATGTGAGCACAACAAATAGTAAACCCTTTTATCTTTCCCCCAGTCCTGCTCTAGGTAGTGAAATTACAGGTTAATTTTATTTTTAATGTTTTATTTTTAAACCATGCATAACCAGCAGCTTTATGTTAAATCTGATGGAAACTGTTGTTAGAAACACAGTAGCATATACTTTTGATCTTCGAAAAGTCAAGGTGGCATTCCGGGCACCTGCTCTTCTGATGAGATGTTTTAGGTGAGGTCTCAGCACCAGGGCCTGCTTCGTGTGGAAGGAAGTGTTGTCAGATGGCTCTAGTATGCACCAGGTGATGAGTTTCCCGTGTTCAGGGCTGTGCAAGGAGGGGCTAGAGCCTGGCAGTGAAGAGTTAAATTCAGTTGATAAAGCATCTAGGGATGGGGAGCTGCACCAAATGACTTTCTTTTTTGAGATAGAGTCTCTGTTGCCACTCTAGAGAGCAATGGTGTCATAGCTCACAGCAACCTCAAACTCTTGCGCTCAAGTAATCCTCTTGCCTCAGCCTCCCAAGTAGCTGGGACTGCAGGCACCCGCCACACACCTGACGAGTTTTCCTGTTTTTAGTAGAGATGGGGTCTGACTCTTGCTCAGGCTAGTCTTGAACTTCTGAGCTCAAGCAGTCCACCCACCTCAGCCTCCCAGAGCGCTGGGATTACAGGTGTGAGCCACCTTGCCCAGCCTAAGTGACATTCTTGGTGTGTCCTCTCATGAGAAACCCTTCACGCCATGCTGGGTCCCAGGGCACCAGGAACTTTGGGGGCTGAGGAGAGGGGAGAGGCAGGCCCAGGAGCCCAGGTGGGAGCTGGTGAACACAAGCACTGAGAACGTTTGCAGTTGCCAAGGAGGCTGGTGAGGAGGGTTTGCTGCTGTGGCAAAGAGGCCTCAGGGAAGGAGGGAGAGAGGACTCGGGTTGGGTTTGGGGATTCCCCCGTGACAGCTCTTCCCAGGGAGCCAGCGCCAGTGGAAAACAGGGTTTCAGGAAGAGGGCCATTTCCTGTCAGAGGTCCTTCTGTTTTCTCTCCCAAATAGGAAGTTGACCCCAGAAAAGGCTTCAAGTGCTACCCTTTGACCCCAGGAGCCAGGAGCCAGGTCCTCACTGACACCAGCCCCTCCGGCTGGACCTGCTGGACCTGCCGGACCTGCCATCCCCAGACACAGAGCAGACCCTGTCTGGGCTCCCCCAGACTCCCTGGCACCTCCTGCAAGATAGCATTGAGCAAAGGCCTCATTACAGCCCCTATCTCCCAGACAGCCACTCCTGGGAATGTCAGTGGGGAGGGGGTCTGGCCTCCCACCTCCACTGTACACAGGAGGGAGGGGCGGGGCACCTCAGACAGGGCTGGATAGCGCACAGGGCCTGAAACGGGCTGTTTCCCTGCTCATGGCTCCTCCGAGGTTTCTCTTCGCCTAGACAGAAGTCACCGGTGACTGTGACAGCATCTGCCAATAGAAGCGTTAGCTTTGGCTCACATGATGCTTTAAAAACTATTCAGTGCATTGCTGACATTAGTAATGGGAGGTTTCCTCATGAAAAGATGGTCTTCCCTCTCGAGAAATCACCTCTGAATCCCCCCTGGGCTCACACTCCCCCACAGCCACAGCTGCTCCCTGGGATGGGGCACAGGCACCCCAGACACCTCAGTCCCCACCACTTCAGCCTCACCCTGAACCCACCTCACTCATTTCGATGACTGTCCCATCCCTGGAGGCGCCTAAGGATTATTCCTCTGACTTAGTCCAGTTTTTCTCTGAATAGGAGAGGAACACACTGGGCCCAAGTCAATGTGGAATATAGTTGGGCCGAAGCATATGTTATGAGTTCAGAACTGCAGGTTCTCTGTCACTATGGGGGTGACTGCCAAGAACAGTTAACATTTAGTGAGCCCCATCATTTTCACCAGATGTGTCATCCTACTGATTGTTCCCACCAACTGAGTGAGGTGGTGACCACCATGATCACCCTGCTCTGGTGAGGACCCAGAGACTCAGGGGGAACATGTTACTAGACCTCCCCCTACCCTCTGCAGCCCCACTCCTGCCCCACTCTGTACACCCTGCAGTACCAGCCATGCTGACCCCTTTTGCCTCCCAGAATTGCCCCGGACCATCAAAGTCCCACCAGCCCTTCAAAGTCCAGCCTGTTGGATCCATTTGTAGTGTGCAAGGAGTTGTTTACTTTGTTTCTCCTGCCTGGCCAGCTGCTCCTGAAGGGCAATGAACCCTTCCGGTAGCCAGCACAGTGCCCTGGGCCTAATGGGCAGGGGGAAAGAGTGAAGGATAGAAGACAGGGTGGATGGATAGGACGGTAGGAAGCTGAAGCCAAGACCCAACTCCACCCCCAGTCTACGGCAGAAACTGCCAGGCCAGTCCTACACGTCTTTCTGCTGCTCAGTCTTTCTGCTGCTCAGCAGTCGTCCTGGCGTGGAGCGAGGTCTCCCAAGGCAGTCAGCTCAGGCACCCCCAGGGCAGCAGTGCCAGGGCCCCTCCTCATGGGCCTGGAGTCCCAGACAGGCTGGAAAACTGGCTGGCCCAACCCCACCCCACACCCAGGTCCTCTGCTGAGGACCCTGGTGTCTGTCCTTGCTCTCCCACCAAGTCCATTTTGCCCAGCCTGACTCTAGCAGGCAGCCCCTAGGGGCTCCCTGCCTTAAAATTCATGTTCAGGAGTGATATGTCCACACTCCAACCCACCATAAAAACTTCCTTTTGGGCCCCGACTTGCTCTCTGTTAGCTGTGCATCTTCTGGTAAGCTACAGCCCCTCTCTGGGGACAAGAACGATGGGCTGTCCAGGTCCACACTCGATGATGGGCTTTAGTGATGCTCTTCTGTTCCTGACACTCCCCATTGTTCTGTGTTCCCTCCCAAGACCCCAGTACCTTGTCTGTGGGGAGTGGGAGGGACCTCCAGCCGTTCCAGGGAGCCCTTCAGGGGCGTAGGTTGGGAGCTGGAGGCAGAGGCAGCACCCAGGAACCAGCTGCAGTCTCAGCCGGCTGCTCCCCACCCCTCAGCGCCCTGCCTAGTTTATCTACTAATTGCAGGGTTGCAAGATGCCACCTGCCTCTCAGGCCCCAGGCGGGCGCCTCCCAACAGAGCAAGGGCTCCCTGGAATGCCTCCCAGTCTTCCTCCAGCCCCGCACACCCAGCTGCACTGAGGGTGGTCTCCATGGTGCTCAGAACCCCACCCCCACCCCACCATCTCAGGGCAGGGACCTGAATAGGCGGAAGCAGGCTTTCCCTTTGTCAGAGAGGAGCTTCCTGACCTTCCCCTCCCACACTTAAGCATGGCTGTCCATATCCTGGCATGTGGGGTGCTCCAGACTCTCACCCTTGAGCACATTCTCCAAGGGGTCTCAGCTCCCTGTTGCTCTGGGATAAAGTCCAGACAGGCCCCTTCCTCGCTGGCTGCCCCTGCACTGCCTCAGCACCTGCTCTGCTCTCCAAGCACCAGTAACCTGGTCTGACTGCAACGCCAGAGACTGACTGCCACAGGGATTTGGGGACATGCCCCATCTGCCCACAGCTGGACCCCTAGCTCTAAGGACAAGGATCCCGCCACCGGGATCTGAGTCTCCTCAGGAAAGGAGAGAGGGCTTCATCAGGCCTCACACTC
The DNA here is from genome assembly GCA_963573935.1 of Arctocebus calabarensis. Lineage (NCBI taxonomy): Eukaryota > Metazoa > Chordata > Mammalia > Primates > Lorisidae > Arctocebus > Arctocebus calabarensis. Next base: position 6,096 of record CAUYON010030528.1, read on the forward strand.
CTTTGTTGCACCATTTCATTTTAATCTTCACAACAGCCTGGGAGATAGATATTGAATGGCAAGATGAAAAAACTGAGGCCCACAGAGGGATGGACCCAGCCAGTATGGTACAGGGTCTGGATTCGAATCCAGACAGCTCCCACGGCCAGTCAGGCTGCAGCCCTCAGCCCAGGTTCAGAGTGGATGCTGGGTAAATGCTTGTCAGAGGGAGGGGGCCTGAGCTAATGATGGGCCTAAAAACTGTCTCCAAGCCCTGTACCCTTCACATCACTCTAGAAAGCCCTTCTCACCCAGCCCTCTCCTGTTCCTCTAACTTGGGAACATAATAACCTGGCTGAGTAAGTTGGGGTCCAGACAGCAAAGTGACTTATCCCAAGACACTAAACAACTATCTCCTGGGAATGCCCAAATGCTTTTAATTGGACTATAATCCATCACTCTGTTGGCCCCTCCATTATGATAACTTTAGAGAGCTGAGCAAATGTGGATTCACCTACACGCCTAACTAGGTAAAGAGCTCCAGCTCTCTGAGCCTCAGTTTCCAAATATGTAAAGGATGTGCTGTTGGGCTTAGGAAAGACATGGATCAAGCCCTCAGCACAGGGTCCAGCACAAAGCAGTACTGTTGTTTGCCCACCTTTGTCCAAGAGCACCTGTTACGTCTGTGAGGGAGGCAAAGCACACTCGTCCCTGCTGGGGCAGGATCCTTGTCCAAGATCTGCCTCTGCCTACACAGCCCTCCCTCCCTAGCCCTACCCAGCTCTGCCCAGCTCCCCACCTCAGTCCAATCTCAAAACCTCCAGAACCTCTCACTCCCCTAGTTGCCCAGATATCTGAATTCCAGGATGGAATGGGGTTAAGAGGCACTGTTATCTGTTCTGTGACTATCTCGTCCCCATCAGTCCTGTCCTGTTGGCTGATAAACTGGATCATGTAACAAAGTCCTTTGGGAATGGTCTTGTGGGAATCCTTTATCAGCTAAAGCCTATTTTAAGATGCCTCAATCCGGGCTGGGTATGGTTGTTCATGCCTGTAATCCTAGCACTCTTGGGAGGCCCAGGCAGGAGAATTGCTTGAGCTCAAGAGTTCAAAATGCTGAGCAAGAGCGAGACCCTGTCTCTACTAAAATAGAACAATTAGTCAGGGTTGGTAGCAGGCACCTGCAGTCCCAGCTACTTGGGAAGTTGAGGCAGGAGGATTGTTTGAGCCCAGGAGTTAGAGGTTGCTGGGAGCTAGACTGACACCACGGCACTTTAGCCTGGGGCAAAAAAAAAGATTCCCCAATCCTAATCCCTGAAGGGCAAACTAAGGAAGCTGCCAAGCCATGAGGGGTAGGGGCAGAGAGAGAAAAGAGGTGCCAGGCCGGTGGGCTGCTTCTGTTCTTTCTTCTGATGCTCCGGACAGCCCAATGAAGTGGTCCCAGTTATTATCCCACCTTGGAGGTGAGAAAACCCAGGTTGAGACTTTCAGCAGCTTCAGCTCCCTGAGGTCTCAGAGCACCAAAGAAGCAGGACCCAGGCCACTGCTCTCCAGAGATGATGCTGGGAACATGCCTGCCCTGGAGGTTCCATGTACTCTGAATACAGGTCCAGATAATGTCCATGATCTCCCACCGTGGCCTCCCCTTGTTGGCTGTGTTCCAGCCCACTGGCCCCCTTTCTGCTCCTCTAACACCCCAAGCCTGCTCCTGCCTCGGGCCTCCAGGTATGGTTCCTTGTGGACGGGACCATCCTTCTCTCCTCCACATCCTTCCTGTCTCTTTTAAAAGTCACTTTCCAAGGTCCAGGAAGTGGTAGGGGCTTCCTTGACTCCTCTAGCCACACAACCACCCCCTCTCCCATGCTCCGCTCACTTTGGAACCCCAGCCTGTGCCTCTCCCATCACTAAGTATTGAAGGAAAGAATGAATGAATGAATGAATGGATGAACAAATGAATGCTATAGCCTTCTGTGTTCCCTCTCAGGACCCTGCTCCAGACACCCGAAGACCAGCCCAAGAGGCTCAGGTGGGTTAAAGGCAGCAAGAGAAGGAGTCCTAAACCAAGGCGGGCAAATGGACTGTGCGAAGTTTTTGAGAGGATATTCAAAGATGCAGTGCTATTAAAAATTGATATTTCAATGAGATAATCCCTCTCCCAGGCTTTTAATTGATTGTCTAAAAAGCCTTTGTTGTTGTGTTTCTTTATTTGCAAGGACCATTAATTTTTTTATGGACTATCAAACCCGGATAGAGTGGAGTGGATACTATCGGCTGATTCAAAAACAGTAACGGAGGCGCCAGGGACACACATCTGGGGCCGACCAGGAAGGAGGCTATGGCCATGGAGTTGGCCTTGGCTCTGGGTGCTGACAGGAGGGCTGACTCCTCTGAGGAAGGGCAGAAGGCTCCGTGTGCCCAGGACGTACATGCTCACACTCATGCCCTCTCCTACCCCTGGCCTCATGGGACAGGCTCAAGTAGAGGGGGAGGGAAACCAAAGGTTTCCCAAGGATGTGAGGCAACAGACCCTCCGGCTTCAAGAGAAAACCCCACTCTGGGAGCTGGTTCCCCAGTTTCTCTGTTGTCACAAGTTCCCTATCTGCTCTAGGCCACCATTATAGCCTGGGTCCTCTGCATGTAGAGTTGGGGGTGGATGAGGAAGAGCAAATGAGGGGCACCAGGATGCCTGGGTGCTGCCACTTCCCATCTCTGGGCCTCCTCTTCCTCAGATGTTCGCTGGGTGACACTGGCTCTGGTCTCACGGTGGTTCTGAGGGCTGAGCACCGCACTGCAGTGCGTGACTGTGCAGGAGGGGCCTCCGTTACTCTCACTGTCACTTTCTCCTGGTTCTGGGGTGGCCCGCAAATCTTTGCCAGCCCCCTCCATCCCCACATGCTTGGCCTGCAAGGTGTTCTATGTGCACCTGTCAGCCAAGTCCCTGGCCCCGTCGTCTTCTCCCCACGCCCTGTCCCTCCACTATTCTACTCCATCCGCCTGGCAGGGAGTCTCGAGATGGCTCTACAGGGTCTCCGGCTGCAGCAACAGTGAGCCCAGGCCGGGCTGGCTTCATGGGCAGCCTGGGCATTCACCCAGGACCCTGTGCTTCCAAGGGCCCAGGGCTGGTTCAATGCTCTGTGGTCACCACCTCAAAATTAGTAATCATTTGTAAAGGGAGGGCATCCCTTTACATTTTCATTTTGCAAATGATGTGGCCATTCTTGCTTCCAGGGGACAGAGCTGCTTCAGGAAAGGGCCACCCAGGACGCATCCCCAGGACAATGCCCTTCCTCTAGGCTATTGCCTGCTCCAGCAAAGGACTGACCTTACCCCACACCTTCCCCTCCTCACCTTTGAGGGTCCTCCTAGCTCCACAGCCTCCAGAGGAAGAGCAAATTAGCCAGGAGTGATTTCTCCAGGTGTCTCTAGGTCTCAGACCCTGGGGAAGAGGCTCAGAGGTGTGGTAAGGGGGTCCTAAAATCCGTATGTTCGCCAAGCCTCATCTGTGGACTGAACAAATAGCGCTTCACTGAAACAAGGTACAACTCTTGTCAAACAAGGTACAACTCTTGTGGGGGTTCAGAGCCCACATAGCTGATGAGGTGCAAATTAATTTCAATGATCTGTGGAATTCATAATAGCCTGTGGTCATCATATTGGTTTGGGGACTTTTCTTTTTCAGGTCCTGAAGAATATTAAAGGTTCAACGGCTTTGACCTATGGGCACTGACAAGGTTTCCTGCACAGGAGCCCGTCCTCAGATGGCAATAGGGTGACCTGGCAGAGTGCAGCAGAAACGAACGTTCACTTTTAGAAATCTGTCCCGCGGAAGTGTGGAAGGCTGCGTAATCTATAAGAGTGGGTGCAAATATTTAGCCACACAAGTGCTCCTTGTGGCATGATTTACAAAAGCAAAAATAGAAACATCTAAATAGCCAGTGGTCAGAGGCTGGGTAAATAAATGACAACGCATTTCTCCAGGGACATGGCAGACAGTGGGTAAAATCCACCTTGTCGTGCTAAAGAAAAGGCAGTGAGTGAAAAGTTCGTTTTGAAGAAAGCGTCCGACCTAGGCTTAGTTTCCTCTTTATACATGTGTTAGTTTGGAGGCCATTGTTTTTCTTCCTTATCTTTGACTCTCCTGGCTTCCGGTGGCCAGAGACACTTGCCTATCTGGAGATTTCTTAGATCTGTCCACAGCCACCACCCCTCTGCTACCCACCACCTCTCTCCTGCAAAGACTGGCCCTCACTTGCTTTCTGTCTTATTCATCTGATTCTGCTCAGCCCCCTCCATTTGCTCTCTAAGGACAGCCAGAGGGTTTCCCAAATTGCACCTATGCCCCTACTCTGAAAAAATCCTGACTTGCCTCGGCACCTGTAGCGCAGTGCTTACGGCGCCAGCCACGTACACCGAGGGTGGTGGGTTCGAACCCGGTCGGGACCAGCTAAACAACAATGACAACTGCAACAAAAAACAGCCGGGCGCAGAGGCAGGCACCTGTAATCCCAGCTATTTGGGAGGCTGAGGCAAGAGAATCACTTAAGCCCAAGAGTCTGAGGTGGCTGTGAGCTTTGATGCCTCAGCACTCTACCGAGGGCAACATAGTGAGACTCTGTTTCAACAAAAAAAAAGAAAGAAAGAAAGAAAAAACCCTGACTAGCTCCATGATACCCTAATGATGCAGATCAAATCCTTGAACTGGCCTTTGAGACTCTGCGTGACCAGCCGCACTGGGAACCCTACTTCCCCTCATCCCTCCACGATCTGTCACTCTAGCCGTCTCCTTGTATAGGTCAGGCTGTCTTCTGCCACTGAGCCTTTGCGCATGCAGTTTCCTCAACCCAGAACAGTCCCCTTCACCTCTTCACCTGGTTAACTCATCCTTTTGCGTTCACCTAAGAGTCACTTCCTCAGCAACCTTTCCAGACAAAGCTAGTCTCCCTGTATCTCTTCTAGATCTATATAGCCTCTTCCACCCCCTCTCTGCCCTTCTTACAATTGCATCTCCAGCTATGGAGTTCCCAGATCTCTGCCTGTCACTTGTACTAGACCATGAACTCCTCAGGGGCACTCCTCCTTGTGGCGCACTGTGCCCAGTGGCAAGCACCTGGGACAGAGTAGGTGCTCAGATGTTTGTTGAATGAATCAATGAATCAAGGAGGGAGAGGAGGCTGCCTAAGCGCTTAGCCTCCCTTCGCTGCCGGCTAGCTGTCCAGGGGACAGCTTGTATCACCATGTGTTGGGGACGGCGGCCCAGGGAGAATTGCCAAGAGAGAGCCATGTGCTGGGAGGTGGGGCTGGAATGTCGTCCTGGGCCTCTTTCCTGAGAGCTACTTTCTGACTCTGTCGGAAATTGCCCCTGGCCTGGCCTCCTCGGGAGGAAGGCAAAGGAGCAAGGCGACCCCATCTCCTTCCTCTCACGCCTCTCCCGGTCGGCCTGTCCCCTTTGATGTGAGGGCTCCTGAGGAGGCTGCTTTGTGTCACTGTTGAGCCAGAGGAGAGAAACAGGACAAGACCTCTCTCAAGGGGCCGGCAGAGCCAGCTCCCTTGTGCCCCTGTCCAGCTGAGGGGTGCGGGACTCTCACAGACACCAACCAGCCTCTCACCAACATCATTTGAAACGAAGTCACCGGTCTGATGGCTGCGGCGGGATTGTGCAGGATATTGGGGTTCCTCGTGGTTCCGGATTTCATCTCCTCTCTGTGGAGAGAGCAGACCCGGAGACCAACAGGAACAAGGATCCCTGGATTTCTAGTCAAGTCCCTGAGAAACAGGGTTGGATTCCTGAGTATACTGGACCTCAGTTTCTCCACCTGTGAAATGGAGATGGCAATACCTGCTCTGATCACCACTGCCAGGTTCACTAGGCTAATGGGGTCACCCGCAGGTGTGGCCTAACCAACACTGTGTCAGACAGATGAAAAAGTGATTCCCTGTTCATTTTTTTTTTTTTTTGAGACAGAGTCTCAAGCTGTGGCCCTGGGTAGAATGCCGTGGCATCACAGCTCACAGCAACCTCAAACTCTTGCCTCAACCTCCCAAGCAGCTGGGATCACAGGTGCCCTCCACAGTGCCCAGCCGTTTTTTTTGGATGCAGTCATCATTGTTCTTTTAGCTGGCCTGGGCCAGGTTCGAACCCACCAGCCTCAGTGTATGTGGACAGCACCCTAACCACTGAGCTATGGCCACCGCCATTCCGTTCCTTTTTCCTCTGCTGACTGTCGTCAAGGAGAAAGTCTGAGACAGGTGAGACAGGCTAGCGTGAGTTGGGCTTGTCTCCAACACCTGCTGAACTTTAACACAGGCCTTAGAGCTGGCAACCTCAGCCAGCACAAATTCAATGCATTGATCTTATTTCTGCAGTTCGTTCTTGAGACAAAGAGAAAAATGTGAGATGATTTTAACAAAGGGGTTGGGCCAGTAACAATGGAGGAGATGTTTGAATTTGGCAAAAATCACTTAGTGGCTGTCGTGGCCGGGCTGCGGAAACGCTAGTGTGGTGTGGGTGAAAATTCTTTGAAAAGTGTCAAGTAAGATAGGCTTTCTTTCTCTTAAGACCTTTAAAAAAAAAAAAAAAGAAAGAAAAGAAAATTGTTGAGTGAGAGATAGTCGCAGAGCTGGGTTGAGAGAATGGAAGGGCAATCTCAGAGAAGGGCTTTCATTTCCTGGGAGAAAATCTTTGGCTTGGCAGGCTCAGGCCCAGAGAGAATTATTAATGATTTAGAACAGTTACTTATGCTAAGAGCCAAACCCCTCCACTCTGGGGACCAGGTGGATGTTTCCACAGGTAGTCTTTCTTTTCTTTCTTTCTTCTCTCTCTCTCTCTCTTTCTTTTTTTGACAGAGTCTCACTCTGTTCTCCCAGAGGAGAGTGCCATGGTGCGATAGCCCACAGCAACCTCAAACTCCTGTGCTCAAGCAATCCTCTTGCCTCAGCCAGCCCCATAGTAACTGGGACTACAGGCATGCATTACCATGCTTGGCTAGTTTTTCTACTTTTAGTAGAGACAAGGTCTCACTCTTACTCAGGCTTATCTTGAACTCCCAAGCTCAAACAATCCACCTACCTCAGCCTCCCAGAGTGATAGGATTACAGGTGTGAGCCACCACCCCAGCCACAGACAGTATTTCATTTAACCCTCATTGGTTCCATTTCCCAGGGAGGAAATTGAGGTTCCTGATGGTGAAAAGTTCCAAGGCAGAAGTGGGATTGGTCCTGACTATCCCGAGGCCACCTTCTTCCCAGCCTTTCCCAACAGACATCTGAGTTAGAACTAGAGGCCCATGCTGCCCTCTGCACCTAGGAGGCAACCAGAATCCCGTGGAACCCCTCACAGAGCATCATCCTCCAAGAAAGCCTATTGGGTGGGGACAGGAGGAGAAATCACACCCCCACATGCAGGATCCTGTTCTGAGGGTTTTATATAATTCTTGTAATTCTAGAAGGGGGCATAATCTTATCATCATCATCACCCCCATTTTACAGATGACAAAACTGAGGCATAAAGAAGCGAGGTAAGTTGCCCATGTGTAGAACCAGGGCTTAAATAGGCATTGTCCTTCTCTGCTGGGAGTCCTCCTGTGCTTCAGGGCACAGCATCTCTGGCAGGCCTTGTGGGGTTCACCCACTTCTCATTTCCAGGTGGAAATGAAGGTGCAGAGCTGAGTTTACTTTGTTCATTGCCTCAGTTTCCCTAGGCTTAACAATCTGACAAAAGGTACCAATTACCGGGACCTCGGTGTCCCTTCCTTGCTGGGGAAGGCCAAGGAAGCCCTGAATGTGGGCATGAGGCTGGGGTGACCATCACAACTCCTGGGCTTAACCAGATACTGCCCAGGACAATGCCCTGCATGGTGGATCCCATTACTTTGTCCGTGGCTGCCTAAGCTCATTCCCTCCCAGATAAATTAGGCCACGAGCCAGTGTCAAGGCACCCAAAAGCCCTGATAATGCCCAGGTGAGAAGCACAGCCTGTCTCTCAACTCTGAGTGTTGGCTGAGGAATGAAAATGCAATAAGATAACAATTAGTCTGGCTGCCGGGAGGGGTTGATGGGTCCTGGTGAGGCCACCTGGGGCTGAGCCACCATAAGCTTCCCACGACAGTGACAGCAGTCTTTTAGCTCTGCGGGCTCAGGCCTAAAGGATCTAATAAAGCAAACATAGCTCGGACCAGAGTACTAAACCCTACACCATCCCAGGCCCCAGGCCTCAGGCTCAGCATCAATGGGATTTGGGCTCTGGTCACAGGCTTTAGAGCTCTGCCTGGTGGCATGGTCCTCATTTAACCAGTCTTAGTCAGTGCTGAGTGGGGAGGACATTTGTCTGCAGATTTGGGGGAAGCCCAGGTCCCACCTACATTTGTTTGTTTGTTTGTTTTTGAGACAGAGTCTTACTTTGTCACCCTGGGTAGAATGCAGTGGCATCATACCTCAAAGAATCTCAGTCTTTTTTTTTTGAGACAGAGCCTCAAGCTGTCACCCTGGATAGAGTGCTGTGGCATCACAGCTCACAGCAAACTCCAATTCCTGGGCTCAAGAGAGTCTCTTGCCTCCGCCTCCCAAGTAGCTGGGACCACAGGCGCCCGCCACAACACCCGGCCATTTTTTGGTTGCAGCCGTCATTGTTGTTTGGCGGGCCCGGGCTGGATTCGAACCCGCCAGCTCAGGTGTACATGGCTGGCACCTTAGCCCACTGAGCCACAGGCGCTGAGCCAGAACCTCAAATTCTTGAACTCACAAGATCCTCTTGCCTCAGCCTCCTGAGTAGCTGGGACTACAGGCCCCTGCTACAACACCCAGCTAGTTTTACTATTTTTAGTAGAGACAAGGGTCTGGCTCTTGCTGAGGCTGGTCTTGAACTCATGAGTCAAGCAATACACCCACCTCAGCCTCCCAAAGTGCTAGGATTACAGGCGTGAGCCCCCACACTGGGCCCACCCATGATTTTAAACATGAAGGTCCAGAGGTTCTGGGAGGGAAACTGGCCAGTGGCCTCACAGCCAGAGAACTAAGAGTGGGACACGCCCTCTAGTCTCCATTTAAATGTTTGCCTGATAATCCAGTGCCTCTCCCAGCCTCCACCTATATCCCAGGATGGAATGGACACCTACGGGGTACAGCTTTAGAGTTTGGATTTGGAAACTGAACCTTGGGAAGATTTTTCAGAGTAGTAGGTAGCAAATACTTGATTTTAGGTAACATATGAATGAAACAGCTCCATATTTTGAGAAGTGACATATATATATATACACACACATATACATCATGAATTCTGTATTGCGATACGTATCATATGTATGTATGTATTGCACTGATGCACATGTGTGTATGTGTGTGTATGAAATCATACTGTATATACTCTTTTTTGTCTGTCTTCTTTCACTTTCACTCAGCGTAATTATTTTGAGATTCATCTGTGTTGCTGAATTTATCAGTAGTTTGTTCCATTTATTGCTGAGTTGTATTCCAATGCATGCATATCTATAAAATTATTTAAAAATGCAAACTAATGGATAGTAACTGAAAGCAAATCAATGGATGCCTGGGGGCTGACGGGGGAAGAGGGTGATGAAGGAGGAACGTGAGGGACCAAAGAGACTATGAAATGCATATATTCAGTAACCAGGTGGCACGCTGCTTCCTACACTGGAGCAGTATCATGGAACAACAGCTAAAACAGAAGGTCTAAACAAGTTACCAATCCTCATAACACAGTATGAAATTGTCCAGAAGAACAATCTCCTAAGCAAAGTATCATAAGAATAGAAAACCAAGCATCACATATACTTAGTTGTAATGTGAAATTGGTCGATTAACTACATGCTTATGTGAGAAAAATTCATATTCAAGTAGAGGAGAAGGATGGCCCAAGCGTGGTAGCTCATGCCTGTAATCCTATCACTCTGGGAGGCTGAGGTGGGTGGATTGCTTGAGCTCACAGGTTCGAGACCAGCCTGAGCAAGAGTGAGACCTCATCTTTAAAAATAGCTGGGTGTAGCTCAGTGCCTGTGGCTCAACAGGCTAAGGCACCAGCCATGTATACCTGAGCTGGTGGGTTCAAATCCAGCCTGGGCCTGCCAAACAACAATGACTGCTGCAACCAAAAAATGGCCATGCATAATTCCTGGGCTCGAGCGAGTCTCCTGCCTTGGCCTCCCAAGTAGCTGGGACCACAGGCGCCCGCCACAACACCCGGCCATTTTTTTGGTTGCAGCCATCCTTGTTGTTTGGTGGGCCCAGGTTGGATTCAAACCCGCCAGCTCAGGTGTACGTGGCTGGCGCCTTAGCCTGTTGAGCCACAGGCACCGAGCCTTTTTTTCCTTCTCTTGAGTCCTCTAAATTATGTTTGACAGGGCTGGGTGTGGTGGCTCACGCCTGTAATCCTAGCACTCTGGGAGGACTAAATGGGTGATTGCTTGAGACCAGCCTAAGCAACAGGGAGACCTCCATCTCCAAAAATAGGCAGGCATTGTGGCAGGTGCCTGTGTCTCCGCTACTCCAGAGACTGAGATAAGAGAATCTCTTGAGCTCTAAGAATTTGAGATTGCTGTGAGCTACGATGCCACTCTACCGAGGGCTACAAAGGGAGACTCTGTCTCATAAAAAAGGAAAAATTATGTTTGAAATAGTTGAATCAAAAATTATCACATTGTCTGATATAGTTCTAAGTGCTTGTAGAGGAAAATTTTAAGACAAATATAAATTGGGGAGGGTAAAGGGACCTAAAGGGAGGGAAGATTTCTATACTTTGGCTCGGTGCCTATGGCTCAACAGGCTAAGGCGCCAGCCATGTACACCTGAGCTGGCGGGTTCGAATCCAGCCTGGGCCCGCCAAACAACAATGACGGCTGCAACCAAAAAATGGCCTGGCATTGTGGTGGGCACCTGTAGTCCTAGCTATTTGGGAGGTGGAGGCAGGACACTCGCTTAAGCCCAGGAGTTGGAGGTTGCTGTGAGCTGTGATGCCATAGCACTCTATCCAGGGTGACAGCTTGAGGCTCTGTCTAAAAGAAAAAAAAGATTTCTATACTTCACCCAAACTGGTAAGTGATTGCACCAATAGATGGTGATACCCTAGAGCAACCTCTAAAGAGTTATGCAAAGAGATAGACTCAGAAGTGTAATAGGGAGATCAAAATGGAATTTTAAAAAACTGTCCAACTAACCCATTGAAAGGCAAGAAAAAGTAAACAGAGATTAAAAATTATACAAGAGGCCAGGCACAGGGTGGCTCATGCCTGTAATCCTAACTCTCTGGGAGGCCAAAGCAGGTGAATAGCTTAAGCTCATGAGTTCAAGACCAGACTGAGCAAGAGTGAGACCCCCATCTCTTAAAAAAACAAACAAACAACAACAAAAAAAACCTAGCCAGACATTGTGGCAGGCACCTGTAGTCTCATCTACCTGGAAGGCTGAGGCAAGAGGATCACTTGAGTCCAAGAGTTTGAGGTTCCTGTGAGCGACGATGCCACTTCACTCTATGGAGGGCAACTAAGTGAAAAAAAATTAAAGAATGGGAAAAGCTATATCTTGCAAACACTAATCGGAGATAGATAGATGAGAGGGAATGTATGAGGGGAATTAGCTCACATGATTCTGTAGGCTGAGAAGTTCTACAATAGGCCAACTGTGTCATTAAACGAACCTTAATAAAATTTAAAAGAATTGAAATCTTAAGAGAATGTTTTCTCTGACTATAATGGAATCAAATTAGAAATCATATACCACAAAGACAACAGGAAAATTTCCAAGTACGTGGAAATTAAACAGCAGGAATATAAACTTAGCAATAATCCATGAATTCAAGAGAAAGTTTCAAGGGAATTGTAAAAAAAAAATTCATTGAGGCCAGGCATGGTCTGGTGGCTCATGCTTATAATCTTAGCACTCAGGAAGGCTGAGTCAGGGAGATCACTTGAGGTCAGGAGTTCAGAGACCAGCCTGAGCAAGAGCATTTCTACTAAAAATAGAAAAATGATCCAGATGTGGCGAGGTGCACCTGTATTCCCAGCTACTTGGGAGATTGAGTCAGGAGGCTGGCGTGAGCCCAGGAGTTTGAGGTTGCAGTGAGCCATGATGTTGCCACTGCACTCTCACCGAGACAACAGAGTGAGACCTTGTCTCAAAACAAAAACAAAATATTGAATTGAATGACAATGAAAGTAAAATACATCTGGCGAAAAGATCACTTGATCCCAGGCTGCTGTAAGCTATGATGCCAAGGCATGTACCCAGGGTGACTGAATGAAACTCTGTCTCAAGAAAAAAAAGAAACAGAAAGAAAGAAAGAGCAAAATTTGTGGAATCCACCTAAAGCAGCATTAGATTGGAAATTTATTGCACTAAATGGATACATTAGAAAAGAGGAAAAGTCTTGAATCTATAATTTAAATTTTCACTTTAAAGACTTAGAAACAAACCCAGCAAAACAAGTAGAAGGAAGAAAATACTGACGATAAGAACAGAAATCAATATAATCTAAAACAATAGAGAAAAATCAATGACACAAAGATCTGTTTTTTTGGAAAAGATCAATAAAACTGACAAACTTCTAGCAAGACAGAGGAAGAAAAAAGGAGTCGGAGAAGACACAAATTACATCGAGAAGGAAACAAGGAATATCACTAAGGACCCTGCTGACATCGCAAAATAATAATAAGAAAATACAAATAAATTTACACAAACAAATTTGATAACTTAGATAAAATTATCATTTCCCCAAAAGGCAAACTACCACAACCCACTCAACATGTGCTAGATCATTTGAATAGCCCTAGAACAATTAAGGGAATTGGATTTTAAATTTCAAAACTTTCCCCCAGAATATCCCTGGACCCAGAGGTTTAATTGAAGAATTCTACTAAATATTTAAAGAATTAACACCAACTCTATACAATTGCTTCCCAGAAATTAGAA
>CAUYON010030531.1:0-23873 GCA_963573935.1 Arctocebus calabarensis
AGTCTGGATTGTGGATGAGTTGGAGTTCTAGACTTCCAATCCTGGGCAGGGGGTGAACTGAAGTATCAAGGTGGCAAGGAAAACATTTATAACACCAATCACATTAATAGCAAATGGGCTAATACATTCATAGAAGGGCTACCAGACACCAAAGCCCACAGATGCACCCACAGTCAGAAACATTGATATACAAACAAAACATAACAAACAAACAGCCAATCACAGAACAACAACTAAGGAGAAAATAAAAAGAGAATTCTACAATAAAAATGCTTCTTATAAAATACTTGAGAATAGAGAAGAAGAAAAGCCTCTAGCAAATATGATATAAGCACTCTTAGAAGCTATAAGAAGGGAGGGAGAGGAGGGAGAGAGAGAACAAAGAAACTAACACGGGAGAGGAAGAAAAATGTTCAGTTGAGAATAGGAGGTAATAAAAATAGCCTAAGAAAAGAAAGTGAAGTAAAGAATTATTTGTTGATAGCGCCTCCAAGAAAAGAATATTCAAAAAAAAAAAAAAAGAAAAAACAATCTCAAAAATACTATTATTCTTATATGTATATAGAATTGCAGTCCAGTCTGGCAACAACGATCTATGAGAGGGGAGTGCGGGAGCGGGGCTCCTGCCAACTGTGGGGGAAGGGGGCTCGCGGTCGCTGCAGATGTCAGGGGCCGTGGTGGTGTTGGCAGCGTTGGTGTCACTATTTGTGGGGTGGCGGTATCATGGCTCTTGGTAGCAGCAGCTTCAGCGGCTGCACCGCAACTGCAGCAGCACCAGCAGCGGAGGGGAGGGGGCTTCTCAGGGCTGTTGGTGGGACCTTGAACTTCAGTTATTCTCCAGCTGAAGTGCCCGGGGGCCCTCCTCGCCAACTTCCACAGCTCAAAGTGTCTTTTCTGCACCTCTCAGGCTTCACCAGGGTCCCCGCCTAGTGTAACTAGGGGTCCTAATGGCTGGTCACCCATTCTTTCTCTCTCTCATTGATCTGGAGAAAAGGTGCTCATCATTTTGGACATTCCAATGTGTCAGTCTGGCAGAGTCCGGGCCCCTCAGCTCACACCAGGGCTTCCAGGGTCTCCTTGGTTCCTAGCAGCGTCCCTTTCTGATCGTCAAACTCTGAGTTCCACGCTTCAGTGGAATTTTCTCCGATTAGAGCTTGTGGGTTGGGACACGCTGTCCTCCCTGTGGGAGGGGCCGGCTGCCCCTCTGCCAGGCAGGGGGAAACGGTTTGCAACAGTTTCCATGGTTAAGAACTATATTTCAAACACTCCAATCCTCCCGATCTCTGTGTCTCACATGCTGTCCGTCCACTCCAATAGTTCACACGGGGAAAGATCCAGAGCTCCCACCCTCTCACCTGCTGACCGGGGAGAGATAGGCTATGGTACCGTCTCCGCCACCATCTTTCAGCACTCTCCTGGATTTTTTTTTTTTATTCAGGTTCCCTTTGTGTTTTAAGAATGTTGATGAATTTTTGCATCCTTATTTGGTAGAAAGAGGGAAAGAAAACTCTCTGGAGTCACTTTTCAGCTCCATTATATAAGGGTAAAAATCTCATTCATGAGTGTGGAGCCCTTGTGACACAACTAAACACCCAAAATCTCATGCCCTAATACCATAGTATTCATACGTTTCAAAATATAAATTTTAAAGAAACCCAGACATTTATTCTATAGCACTTACACATATATTTTCTTATCCATAAAATAACTACTAATAAAAGTGGACAAATGGATATTATAAATACTGTAAATGAATCAACATGGAATCATAAAAATTTCATATAAGTCACAGAAAAACTATAAAACAGAAAATAACAGAAAACACAAGAAAAAAACATAAAATAAGTACTAAAATGATGTCCTTAAGCCTAATGTATCAATAACTACTTAAAATGCAAAAAAATTGCACTAATTAAAAAAGTGGATTTTTATTGAAGATAAAAACAATGTATCTCAATAATATCTTGTTTATAAGAAGCTCACTATTAACCACAATAGCATGGAACTGGTATAAAAGTAGTTATGTAGATAAATGTAACATAATAAAGAACTCAGAAGCAAAGCATAACACCTAAAATCTACTGATATTTTACAAAGCAGACAAAATATACACTTGGGAAAGGATACTCTCCTATTCATTAAATGGTTCTGTGAAAATCGAATGACCATAAGCCAAATATTGAAACTGTATCCCTATCTCACACCATGTATTAATACAAAAATCAATGGAAGATTGAATACTTAAATGTAGCACCTACTGCTATAAAAATTACATTTAAAAAACTTTAGAAAATAACTCTTTTGGATATTGGCCTAGATAAAAATTCATGATTGAGACCCTAAAAGTAAATGCAACAAAAAATGAAAATAAGACTAAAACTAAAAAGTTCTTAACCAACATAAGAAATAATCATCAGAGTAAATGGAAAACTTGTAGCAAGGGGAAAAATACTTGTAAACTATGTATACATTAAACAAAATCCAAATATCCAGAATCTGTAACTAACTCGAGCAACTCAGCAAGAAAAAAAAAATACTCAATCAAAAAGTGGGCAAACTACACGAAGAGATATTTTCCAAAAGAGGAGATACAAAATGCCAACAAACAGATGAAAATCCTGAGCATCACTAATCACCAGGTACATGCAAATTGAAATTGCAATGAAATACCAGCTTGCCCCAATCAGAATGAACATTATTAAAAAGTCAAAAAGCAATAATATTGGTGAAGATGTGGTGAACAGAAAATACTTGTACACTGTGGTAATGTAAATTAGTTAACATCTTTAAAAATGGCATGGCTATTTCTCAAGCAACTAAAAGTATATGTGGTATGTATCTAGCACTGGATCCAGCAAATCCACTACTGGGTATCTACCCAAAAGAAAAGAATACTTTATATCAAAGACACCTGAAATCATATGTTTTATTGCACTATAAATTCACAATTCCAAGGTTATTTTGAGTTAAACTAAGTGCCTGTGAATCAAGGACTGGATAAATAGATTGCACTACATGTCAACCAAAGAATACTACTCAGCTACTAAAATAGAAGAAATAATGCATTTTGTAGCAACTTGGATGGAACTAGAGGTCATTACCCCTAGTAAAGTAATGTGGTAATGGAAAACCACATGCCACATATTCTCACTTGTAAGTAGAGCATAAACTACAAATACACAAGGGCACATAGAGTGGTATAATGGATATGGGTAATTCAGAAATAAGGAGGTTGGGACAGAGTGATGGAAGAAAAACTAGTTAGTGGGTGTGATGTGAATTTTGGGAGAGTGATGGGCACACTAAAATTCCAAATAGCACCCTATGTAATATATGCATATAATAAAAATTCACTATGTCCTTAAATATATTAAATTATAAATTTAAAAATAAAGAAAGAAACTCAATTCAAATAGAATATCATTGGGAGGTTAAAAGCAAAATAATTAAAAAATGATAGACCATGCAAACATTTATCAATTTAAAGTAGATCAGACTATGTTAATACACATATTGGTAACAATAAATCAAAGACAATCATGAGAGACAGAGATATTAAACTGTGATAAAACATCAATATAATCAGAAACTATATAAATCCCAATAGTATTTGCATCAAACAATGGAGGCTTAAAATATATGAAGCAAAAATTCATAGACCTGAAATGGTAAATAGTAAAATTCACAATTATGGTGGGGACTAAAAAATATTATTCTCAGCAATTGATGGGACTATTACACACAAAAAATAGTAAGTGTATTGATCATACTGAACAGTCACTCCACACAACAGCACATATACTTTTTTGAAATGTCCATAGTACTTTGATTAGAATCAACCATGCACTAGATAATTAAAAAAAAAAAAAAAACCTTAAATTCAAAATAATTGAACTCATGCAGGATGTTATTCTCTGACCATAATAGAATCAGGATATAAATCAAAAACTAGGAAGAAAATAAGAAAACACCTAAATAATTTAAAAATAAATGACAATCCCAAATAATCAATGAGTCAAAGATTAAGTCTCAAAGGGAATAAAATTGCATTGTAGTGAATGAAAATGAAAACACTGTATACCCAAATATGTGGGATCTAGTTGGAGTATTACTGAGTGGAAAATTTATAGCACTAAATGTTTACATTTGAAATATGGACTTGTGATAAATTGATAAACTGAATTTCTAACACCAGGCACTAGAAATGGAAGCACAGAACAAACACCTCACAAAAGAAGAAAGGAAATAATAGGGATGAGAGCCTAAATCAATGAAATTGAAAACAAAAATAGTAAAGAAAAGAAATGAAACAATAATTGCTATAAAAGGCTATAAAATTGGCACACTTTTAGCAAGACTGATGTTAAAGAGAGAAGACACAAATTGCCTATGTCAGAAATGAAACATATTTCTTCAATAAATTTTCTGAATGAGTGAATAGCATGTATTAAATATACTACTCTTAAATAAAGAAAGTATTGTGAAGGATCATATTTTCAATGTTTTGATTTAATAAACTATGAAAAGCAAAAACTACCACTTTTTGGAGACTTGTTTGCTTTTTGCTTTGTGATGGAACAAAAGCTTAGATGTATTAATTACGGAAGCACATTGACCAAAGTTATGCACAGCTATTTAAGTCAATGGTTGCATAAAAATATAGAATAATAATTATATAGAAATGAAATTATATAAATTCATTCAGTTCTTTTTAGGCATTTTTTTGCTATTATTATTAATTTGAATAACTAGACATTAACTTATTTAACATTACATTATATAAATTCAATTTTTCTGAGTTTTTTCTAAATATATGCATTTAATGTATTTGAAATCAATGTATGTATTTGTGATGTGTTTTTTCTCTTCAGTACTATTTTTAAAATATATTTTATGTGCTGAAATAATCTATGCCCTTGTCATTTTTATTTCATCAAATTATATCATGGTGACATTTACTAGTTTGTTTATTCATTCCACATTTGTTAAGCATTTTATGTTGTTGTTACAATAAACTGTCTTGCTTCCCATTCAATGTCTTTCTCTATGATTTTGTACTGCCTTCCTTAATTTCATCTCTTAATCCAAATTAATAGGAGGGTACAAATTTTTAGGTTACATTGTTTTCATTTCTATAGTAAAGCTCAAGTTGTAGTTGAGCCCGTCAACCAGAGAGTATGCTGAACACCATCACAATGTGTACATTAGGTGACATGCCCTTAGTTACCCTCTCTTACCCTGCCAATTGCCCTCCCACTTACCTCTTTCACTCTCTCTCCTCTCTCCTCCCCCTTGCTAGACTACATTTGTGTTTTACCATTCACATGAGTATAGTGGCTTATACATTAGTTTCGTATTAGTATTAAGTACATTGGATTATCTTTTCCATTCTTCTCATACTTTACTAAGAATAATGTGTTTCAACTCCATTAAAACTTTTATGTTTTATTGGTAAACATAAAAGTTGTAAAGTCTCTATCTTTTTTATGACTGAATAGTAATCCATGGTGTGTTATTCCATTCATGGGTTGTTGAGCAGTTGGGTTGCTTCCATGACACAGAAATTGTGAATGGAGATGCAATAAAAATTCTACTGCAAATGTCCTTGTGGTAAAACAATTTTAGTTCTTCTAGGTAGATACCTAGCAATGTAATTGTGGGGTCAAATGGAAGGGCAACTTCTAGTTCATTTAGAGTGCTCTGTCCTTTTTTCCACAAAGGTTGTATTAGCTTGCAATCCCAGCAGCAGTGTAAAAGTGTTCCCTTCCCTCCACATCCATGGCAACCTCGGAAGAATTGGAACTTTGTGATGAGGGCTAAGCACACTGGAGGTAGGTGATATCTCAGAGTGGTTTTGATTTGCATCTCTTTGATAATTAGTGATGATGAGCATTTTTTCATATGTTGTTAGACATTTACCTGACATTTTAAGAGAAGATTCTGTGCAAATCTCTCACCCACTTACAAATGAAGTTTTTTTTGTTGTTGTTGTTGAGACAGAGCCTCAAGCTGTCACCCTGGGTAGAGTGCCATGGTATCACAGCTCACAGCAACCTCCAATTCCTGGGCTCAAGCGAGTCTCCTGCCTCCGTCTCCCAAGTAGCTGGGACCACAGGCGCCTGCCACAACGCCCGGCCATTTCTTGGTTGCAGCCGTCATTGTTGTTTGGCGGGCCCAGGGGCTGGATTCGAACCCGCCAGCTCAGGTGTACATGGTTGGTGCCTTAGCCCATTGAGCCACAGGCGCCTAGCCAGGTTGTTTGTTCTTATTGATTATTTCGCGTTCTCTATAGATTCTAGTTATAATAATTTTATCAGAGTTGTAATATGCAAAACTCTTCTACTATTCAGAAGATTTTCTGTTTGCTTTAGACATGGTACCCTTAGTTGTACAGAAGCTTTTCAGCTTGATAAGAACCCAGGTATTTATTATTAGTATTGTTGCATTTGCCAGAGGAGTCTTATCATAAAATCTTCTCCCAGGCCAATGTTTTCAAGCATTTTCCCTACACTATCTTCTAGAATTTTTATTGTTTTGTGGCTTACATTTAAAACTTTTATCTAGTGAGTATCAATTGTTGTCAATGGTGAGAGGTATAGGTCCAGTTTAAATCTTCTAAAGTGGCTAACCAATTCTCCCAGAACCATTTAATAAATAGAAATTAATTTCCCCAATGCATGCTTTTGTTTGGTTTTAAAGAGATCAGATGAATATGTGGCTAGGTTCATCTACAGATTGTCTGTTCTACTCCATAGATCTAAAACTCTATTTTTATACCAGTACCATGCTGTTTTCATCACTATAGACATGTAGTATAACCTGAAATCTGATAAAACAATGCCTTCAGATTTTATGTCTAGAAATTGTATTGGTTATTTTATTTCTAAAAATTGTATTTCTTCTTGTTCCATATGAAATGAAGTATTATTTTTTCAAGTTCTTCAAAGAATGACATTAGTATTTTGATGGGAATTGCATTAAATATGTAGATTTATTTTGGTGGGATAGAAATTTTAATGATGTTAATTCTTCCCAGCCACAAACATGGTGTGTTACTTCATTTGTTAATGTCTTCTGCTATTTTATTTTCTCAGGGTTTCATAGTTCTCATTGTAGAGATCTTTCATACCCTTTGTTAGATATATTTCCAAATATTTCATCTACTTTGAAGCTACTGTAAAATTTATAGTCTTTGATTCTGTTCTCAGCTTGATTGTTATGGATATATATGAAGACTGCCAATTTGCATACGTTGCTTTTATATCCCAAGAAGCTATTATATTCTTTCATCACTTTTAAGAGCTTTGTAGTTGAGTCCCTGGGGTTTTCCAGGTATAAGGTCATGTTATCTGTGAAGAGTGAGAGTTTGGCTTCCTCTATCCCCATTTGAATATACTTGATCTCCTTGTCTTACCTAATTGCAATGGTTAGGACTTCTAGTATTATGTTGAATAGCAGTGGTGACAGTGGTTATGCTTGTATGGTTCCATTTTACCTTATTAAATGCTTTCCGCTTTACCTTATTAAATTTGATATTAGCTGTGGTTTTGTTGTAAATGGCCTCTATCCATTTAAGAAATGTCACACCTAAGACTATTTTTTGAAGTGTTCTTCTCAGAAAAGGATGCTGGATATTCTCAAATGTCTTTTGTTAATCAATTGAGAGAATTATATATTATATGGTGTTTGATTTTTTATTTTATTTATGTGGTGAATTACATTTATAGATATTTGTATGTTGAATCAACCTTGTATCCCTGGGATAAATGCTACTTGATCATGGTGTATAACATTTTTAATGTATCACTTAATTCTGTTTGCTAGGATCTTATTGAATATTTTTTGCATTGACATTAATGATATTGGCCTATATATTTTTTTTCTTTTGTGGTCCTCTCCTGGTTTTGGAATCAGGGCAATATTTGCTTTGTAGAAGTTGTTAGGGAGGATTCCTTCCTTCTCTATGTTTTGGAATAGGTTATGCCATATATGTGTTTGCTCCTCTCTCGATGTTTGATAGAGTTGGTGTAAAACCATCTGGTTCAGGGCTTTTTGTTTTCAAAAGATGTTATATTATTGATGCAATCTCAGTGTTTGATATAGGTCTATTTAAAATTTCTAATTATTTCTGGTTGAGTTTAAGAAGATGGCATGCTTGTAGGTATTGATCCATTTCCCTGTACATTTTAATATTTCTGGGCATAGAGTTTTTGTAGTAATCATTGAGGATCTTTTATATTTCTGTGGTATCTGTTGTTATTTCTCCTTCATTGCTTCTGATTCAAGTTTTTAGAGATATTAATTTTCTGTTTCTGGTTAATTTAGCCAAAGGTTTATAAATTTTAGGAATTTTTTCACAGAAAGAACTTTTCATTTTTCTCAGCTTCTGAATGACTATTATTATTAAAATTTAATTTAAATCTTCTCTAATTTCTTTTACTTCTTTTCTTCTGGTGAGTTTGGGTTGGAATATTCTTCTTTTCCAGTTTCTTAAGATGGCCCACTACATTGTTGACTTCCTCTCTTTCTGTTTTCTTGATGTAGACATCTGATATAAATTTCCCTCTTTGGACTGCCTTTGCAGTATCCCACAGGTTTTGTTGGTTTGTGCCTTCATTATCATTTTGTTCAAGAAATATAATGATTTCCTTCTTTTAAAAAAATTTTTATTAAGTCATTTGTACATATCATAAATATATTTATGCCATTATGGGATTCAATGTGTACATTATTTGTAAAAATTGGAGTGCTTACATCCTACTAATCAACATAGCCTTCACCTCATTTACCCAATTGCAGTGTTAAGACATTTGTGTTCTACACCTGATAGATCCAACTTGTATTTGCAATATGCTCCATAGGTGTGTTCCACCTACTAACCCACCATCGACCCATACCCCCACCATACCTCTCTCCTCCCCATCCCTCATTCATCCTAGGCTATAGTTGTGTTTCACTTTTCATATGCAAATGTGAGTGATTATAAATTGGTTTCACAATAGTACTGAATATATTGGGGATTTTTTTTACCATTCCTGAGATACTTTACTAAGAAGAATATTTTCCAGTTCCATCCATGTAAACATAAAAGAGGCAATGTCTTCAGTTTTTAATGCTACACACATACATATACCACAATTTATTAATCCATTCATGGGTCTATGGGGGCACTTGTGCTTCTTCCATGACTTGGCAATTACGAATTGAGCTGAAACGAACAATCTGGTGCAAATATCTCTTCTGCCAAATGATTTTTGGTACTTTGGATATACACCTAGAAGAAGAATTGCAGGATCAAATGGCAGGTGTACATTTAGATCCCTGAGTTTTCACCAAACTTCATTCCAAAAGGAGCATACTAGCTTGCATTCCCACCAGCAGTGCAGAAGTATTCCGTTTTCTCCCATCCATGCCAACATCTGTAGTTTTGGGCTTTTGTGATGTGGGCTACTCTTACTGGAGTTAGATAGTATCTCAGAGTGGTTTTGGTTTGCATTTCTCTGATAATTGAAGATGATGAGCATTTTTTCATGTGTCTATAGACCATGCGTCTGTCTTCTTCAGAGAAGCTTCTGTTCATGTCTCTTGCAAATAATGAAATGGATCACTTGTTTTATTCTTATTAATAAGTTTGAGTTCTCTGTGGATTCTGATTATTAGACCTTTGTTGGAAAACTTGCAAAAATCCTCTCCCATTCTGAGGCCTGTCTATTTGCTTTATGTAGTGAATTCTTGGCAGTGCAGAAACTTTTTAATTGTTCAGATTCCAGTAACGTATTTTTGATGTTGCTTCAGTTGCCTGGAGTATCGTCCTCATAAAGTATTCTCCTTGGCCAATTTTTTCAAGCATTTCTCCTGCACTTTCTCTAAGAATTTGTATAGTTTCATGTCTAAAGTTTAAGTCTTTTAACCAGTGAAAGTCAATTTTTGTTAGAGGAGAAAGGTGTGGGTCTAGTTTCATTCTTCTACAGGTCACCAGCCAATTCACCCAGTACCATTTGTTGAATAGGGAATCTTTCCCCCAATTTATATTTTTAATAGGCTTATCAAAAATCAAATAATGATAAGTGTCTTGGTTCACCTCTTGGTCTTCAATTCTGTCCCATATATCTACCTCTCTATTTTTGTGTTAGTACCATGCTGTTTTGATCACTATCAATTTATAATATAGTCTGAAGTCTAGAAGCGTGATTCCTTCTGATTTGTTTTTATTTCTGAGTAATGTCTTGACTATTCAAGGTTTTTTCTGTTTCCATATAAAACGAAGCACTAATTTTTCCAGGTCTTTAAAGAATGACAGAGGTGTTTTAATATAGAATGCATTAAACCTATAGATAGCTTTATGCAGTATAGACATTTTAGCAATGTTGATTCTTCCCAGCAATGAGCATGGTATATTTTTCCATTTGTTAACATCTTCAGCTATTTCTTTTCTCAGAGATTCATAGTTCTATTTATAGGGATCTTTCATGTCCTTAGTTGGATACACTCCCACATATTTCATCTTCTTTGGCATTATTGTAAAGGGAATAGAGTCCTTGATTGTTTTTTCTGCTTGACTATGTTGGCATATATAAAGGCTGCAGATTTGTGAGTGTTAATTCTGTATCCTGAGAAATTGCTGCATTCTGTGATCACTTCTAGGAGTTTTGTAGTTGATTCCCTGCAGTTTTCCAGATATATAATAATATTGTCTGCAAAGAGTTACAGTTTGATCTCCTCTGGTCCTATTTGGATCCCTTGATTGCCTTACCTTGCTTGATTTGGCTGGCTAGGACTTCTATTACAATGTTAAAAAGAAGGGGAGACAGTGGCTTCCTTACCTAGTTCCTGATCTGAGTGTAAATTATTTCAGTTTTACTCCATTTAATACGATATTGGCTGTAGGTTTGCTGTAGATAGCCTCTATCAGTTTAAGAAATGTTCCTTCTATACCAATTTTCTTATGCATTCTAATGAAAAGGGGATGCTGAATATTGTCAAAAGCTTTCTCTGCATCAATTGAAAGATTCATATGGTCTTTGATTTTAATTTGTTTATATGATGTATTACATTTATGGATTTACATATATTGAACCATCCTTAGGACCCTGGGATGAAATCCACCTGATCATGATGTATAATTCATTTGATGTGCTGTTGGATCCTGTACTAAAATCTCATTGAATATTTTTACATCAATATTCTTTAGAGATATTGGTCTATAATTTTCTTTTCTTGTTGGATCTTTTCCTGGTTTGGGTATCAGGGTGATATTTGCTTCATAGAATGTACTGGGTAAGTATTTTTTCTTTTTCTATGTTTTGGAAAAGGTTAAGTAATATAGGTACTAGCTCCTTTTTAAAGGTTTGGTAGAATTCTGTTGTGAAGCCATCTGGTCCTGGGCTTTTCTTTGAGTGGAGATTTCTTATAGTTGATGCTATTTCAGAACTTGTTATAGGCTTTTTAAATATTTCCAGTCCTTTCTGGCTAAGTCCAGGAGGATGGCATGTTTATAGGTATTGATATATTTCCTTAATATTTTCATACTTCTGAGAATAGAGTTTTATGTAATATTTATTAAGGATTTGTTGAATTTCTGAGGAGTCTGTTGTTATTTAGCCTTCATCATTTCTGATTGACGAAATTAGGGATTTTGCTCTTCTACTTCTGGTTAGGTTAGCAAAAGGTTTGTCTATTTTACTGACCTTTTAAAAAAAAAAAACAACTTTTTGATTGGTTGATCTGTTGTATGATTCTTTTGTTTTCGATTTCATTTAGTTCTGCTCTAATTTTAGTTATTTCTTTTCTTCTGCTGGGTTTTGGGTTGGAATATTCTTCTTGTTCCAGTTGCTTGAGATATCACATTAAGTTATTATCTTCCACTCTTTCTGTTCTCTTGAGGAAGGCTTGCAATGCTATAAATTTCCCTCTTAGGGCTTCCTTTGTGGCATCCCAGAGGTTCTGATAGTGCATGTCTTCATTATCGTTTTGTTCCAAAAATTTGGTAATTTCTTTCTTCATCTCATCTATGACTCAGCTATCATTCAACATGTGGTTATTTAGTTTCCATGTTTTTGTATGCATGTGTAGATTCCCACTGTTCAACTTTTATTCCATGATGGTCCGAGAAAATACAAGGAATGGTTTCTATTCTTTTAAATGTGCTGAGGCTAGACTGGTGACCTAAGATGTGATCAATTTTGGAGAATGATCCATGGGCTGATGAGAAGAATGTGTATTCAGTTTTGTTAGGATGAAATTCTCTGTAGATGTCTCTTATATCCAATTGTTGAATGGTTAAGTTTAAGTCTAAAATTTCTTTGCTTAGCTTCTTTTTGGAGATCTATCTAACACTACCAAGGAGTGTTAAAATCTCTGACAATTATGGTGCTGGAAGAAATCACGTTTATCATATATGTTAGAGTCTCTTAGAAATTGAGGCACATTCTAGTTGGGTACATAAATGTTGATAATTGAAATCTCATCATGTTGAGTGTTGCCCTTAGGAAATATGAAGTGACCATCTTTACATTTCCTTACTTTTGTTGGTTTAGATCCTATTGTATCTGCAA
Organism: Arctocebus calabarensis; assembly: GCA_963573935.1. NCBI lineage: Eukaryota > Metazoa > Chordata > Mammalia > Primates > Lorisidae > Arctocebus > Arctocebus calabarensis. Next base: position 12,555 of record CAUYON010030531.1, read on the forward strand.
ATAAAATTGCAACACCAGCTTTTTCCTGATTTCCATTTTGCCTGAATTATAGATGACCATCCCTTCACCCTGAGTCTATGTTTATCTTTTAAGGTAAGGTGAGATTATTGAAAGCAGTAGGTTCAGGCCTGAATTTTTTGTATCGAGTCAGCCATTCTGTGCCTCTTTAGAGGACAATTTAAGTCATTCGCATTAATTGAGAGTATTGATTAGCCTGATAGTATTTTGGGTTTCAAGTTTTTTGAAATTCCAGTGGACATTTTTAATCCTTTCACCATGTGGAAGTTGGAATTTGATCAAAAGTTTCTGAGTGAGTTTACTTTGGTGGTGAAGGATTGTGCTGATCATTATGGAAGATAGGTCTAAGAAGATCTTGGAGAGGTGGTTTAGTTATAGCAAATTTTTGTAACATGGGAATGTCATTGAAGTATTTAATTTCTCCATCATAAATGAAACTCAGTTTCACTGGACACAGGATCCTGGGTTGAAAGTTATTTTGTTTTAGGAGATTAAAAGTTGATGACCACCTTCTTCTAGCTTGAAAGATTTCAGCAAAGAGATCTTCAGTCATTCTAATTTTCTTCCCCTTGTAGGTTGTGGTTCTCTTACATCTTGAAGGTTGCAGAATTTTCTCCTTCATATTAACTTTGGCAAAGCTAATTGTAATGTGTCTGTGAGAATTTTTATTTGGGTTGAGTTGTGCCCATGTCTGCCATCTGAATTTTGGAATTTCTTGGCAGGCCTGGGAAATTCTCTTTGATTGTTTCATGAAATAAAGCATCTGTATCCTTCACAGCAACTTCATCACCTTCAGGTATTCCTATAAGGCAAATATTAGATCTCTTTGAATTATCCCAGAGTTCTCTGAGAGATTGGTATGTTTTTGCTCTCCACTTCTCTTCCTCTTTGAGCATTTGGGAGTGTTCAAAAGCTTTGTCTTCAATGTCAGAGATCCTTACTTCTGCCTGTTCCATTCTGTTATTGAGGGATTCTAGTGTATTTCTCAGATATTTGAGGGCTACAAATTCTTGCCTCAATGTGTCAAAATCTTTGGTGATTTTGCCTTTGAATTAGTTGAATTCTTGAGACGTCTTTTGACTTACTCCTTGAAATTCTAATTCCATCTTTACCTCTATTCTATTGATTTTATTTGGTATCCAAATTCTACACTGGATTCTGACATCTCAGTCATTTGTTTATGAATGGAATCTTGTGCTGTGTCTGCCTTATTGTTCTTAGGGGGAGTTGATCTACTCTGATTATTCATGTTGCCAGAGTTTTTCCACTTCTTCCACCTTATGATTGTTTTTCACTGTTGGCTAGATGGGCAGGTAAGGTGAAATTGGATTGGGAGTTCCTGGAGTTGTGGTTTACCAGCCTTTTGTCAAGGTTCTGGGACAGATGACTGCAGCTTTTTCCCCTATAGCTTTCAAAGGACCCATACAGTATTACAGTCTGAGTCTGAGGAGACCTACTTGGTGTGGTGAGGTTAGGTGGCTCTGTCTTGTATTCAGCTGGTTCTTGTCTGATCCTAATGGATCAGTGACTCTGATAAAGTCTTAACTGTGGATAAATACAAGCATCTAAGACACCCCACCCCCCCATGGACAACAACTGGAAGAGGAAAATCAACCCTTCCCATTATCAGAGTACCACCCGAGAAGGTCCTTGGGTGATTGGCCCAGATTAGGAGTTTAAACCCAATTGACCCAGTCAGTACAAACTATCAAGTTGGAGAGTTTGTAAGGTCTCCAGTAACTAGATGGTGGAGGTCTACTGTTTGATCAAATTTGGCTCAATCCAGTGCTTGGTGGAGTCAGAAAGGCCCACCTGGTAGCAGAGTTGGACTAGGGGGCTGTGTCTCCTTCTCCACTTTGCTCCTCTTTCATTCCCAATAGCTGTGACTCCACAGGGTTGAGGTACTGCTCCCTCCAATAAGCAGATGTGCTGGGGCTTAATACCTGTCAAAGTCAAAGGAAGGTCAATGCCCCTGCAGCCCAGCCACTATTCTTTGCTACCAGCTGGCTGGGGGAGCTGAGGCCTCTGTCTCAGATACTCAATAGCCACTAGGAAGTGTTCCACTTGGACTCAGTCTAATCCTGAGGGAACAAGTCAGCACATGCTTTTCTTCCTCAGCCACTGTGTCTTTGCCCCTGCCTCTCTGCAGCTCCATTATCCCTATAGCGTGAGTTCTGGTTTCCTCTGGCAGTCCTTAGAGTTGGGGAGATGTTTCTCCAAGATTAGACCCCAGCGGGATCACTCTATTGTTCCTGGATCTTTGTAGGAAGTGACCCTGTGCAGCTCCCTGGCTACTGTCACAGCCAGGGAGTTCTGGCTATAGGGGCAGCTCTGGGAGCGAGGAGCACATGGATCCAGCAGCAGGGCGAGGGATGCTGCACATTATTCTGGCAGTGCCTGGCGCCCAGTGACCTCGGCAAGGAGGGCACTTTACTCATGAATCTAGCCGAGTGGAGGCACATGCAGAGGCAGGGCAGGGACAGGAGGCAAGGGGTGGGATGCATTGCTTTAGCAGGCTCTGGCTAGGTGGTGAAGGAGGTCCTTGGTGGGTGGGGCATTGCTCCTGAGCCTCCTCCCACAGTCTCTGCAGGGGTTAGGCTTATGGTTCATCAGGCAAGGGGGAAGGTTGGACTGGAAGTTCAGAATGGCAGGGAAAACATTAGTTCAACTTTTCTGCCTGGCAAGAGAGTGTTCCAAGTCACAAAAGTGTCCCTTTGGGGAAGTAGAACACAGTTCCTACAGCTCTCATCCATGGGGTGAAAAAAGAGGTCTTCAGTTCACTGCTCACATGTAGAAAACCTACAGGAATAAACGAAGAGAAAAAGAACAAAGAAACAAAAAAAGAAAAAAACACAACTTTCTTGGGGGAGGGGACAGACACTTTTCCTTTGGGATGAATTTTGTACCTGAAATTTGCTTTCCGGGAGTTGCAGTTTACCTCAGCAGTGGTGACCTGCAGTTATCAGTCTTCTTTCTTGGCATGGCTCCCAGTATTCAGCTTAATTGTGTACTTTCTGGACATTATCCTTCCCTCTGGATGGGAGTTTCTCTTGGAGGCTGGCTCCAGTTGACCATCTTTCCCCCCATGATTTTCTTCTTAATCTTTTATTTGCCCCAGGTCATTCAGCATAACATTATTCAGTTTCCATGACTTTATCTGAGTATGAAGATTTCTGTTGCTGTTGAGTTCAACCTTTATTTTGTGGTGGTCTGAGCAGATACAAGAAATAATTTCTATTCTTTTGAATGTGTGGAAGTTATACTTTTGTCCTAAGATATGATAAAGTTTGGAGGATGATCCATGGGCTGATGAGAAGAATATATATTCAGTTTTATTCGGATGAAATGTTCTGTAGATCTCTGTTAAGAACATTTGTAGAACATTTGTCCTATGGTCATGTTTATGTCCAATATTTATTTGTTTACTTTATGATTGGAGAATATGTCCAGTAATGTCAAAGGGGTGCTATAATCTTCCAACTATAATGATGCAGGAAGATATAATATGATTGAGATGATTTAGAGTTGGTTTTATGTATTGAGAACCATTCAGTTTGTGGGCATAAATGTTAATTATGGGAATCTCTTTATGTTAAGTGTTTCCCTTGATCAGAAGGCAGTATCTATTCTTGTCTTTCCTCATTTTTACAGGTTTATATCCAGTTGTATCTCAAAATAAGACTGCAATCTCTACTTTTTTCTGATTTCCATTTGCCTGGATTATTGTTTTTCACCCTTTGCCCTAAGTCTTGTTTTATTTTTAGATGTTAGGTGTGTTTCTTAAGACAGCAGATATTGGGCTTAAGCATTTATATCCAGGCAGCTAAGCCAGGTGGCTTTAGAGGGGAATGCAGGCCTTTCACATTAATTGAGCAAATTGATAGATATGGTAAAGATTTGGTCATCTTATTTTTCAGAGGTCTTACACTTATTTTTATCCCTTGGACCATTGTGGAAGCTAGGCTTTGTTTTTAATTTCTGGGTATTTTTATAGCCCTTGCACCATTGTGGAAGCTAGGCTTTGTTTTTTAATTTTTGGGTGTGTTTAATTTAGTGATGGAAATTATGCTGGTTAGTATGAAGATTTGATCTGAGTACTTCCTGTAGAGTTCAGTTAGTTGTGGCAAATTTCCTCAACTTTTGCATGTCAGTAAAATATTTGATTTCTCAATCACAAATCAAACTCAATTTAGCAGGATACAGGATTCTGGCTAAAAATCTTTTGTTTACAAAAGCCAATGATAATCCTTCCCTGGCTTGAAAAGTTTCAGCTAAAAGATCTGCAGTCATCCTGAGGTCTTTTGTTTTTTTGTCCTTTGTAAGATTTGTCTTATGTATGGTTTCTTGCAGAATTTTCTCTTTCATATTGACTTCGGCAAAGTTAATTACAATGTATCTAGGAGATTCTTTGTTTGGATTGAGGGATGCTGGAGTTTTTAAAATATCTAGTACCTGAATTTTTATGTCTCTTGAAATGCTTGAGAAATTCACCATAATGCCTTGTAGTAGTATATCAGTGGCTTTGGGACCATCCTATTTTCCTTCAACAATCTTTGGAATAATCACATAACTTTCTCAGTCAATATTCTGGTTTTGTTCTTTTTCTGCTTCTTTGAATGATTATTATCATTCAAAAGTCTTGTCTGCAATTTCTGAAATTCTTTCTTTTCCATGTTGTACTTTATTACTGAATATCTTGACTGTGTTTCGAAGAGCCTCTAGTGCCTCTTTCAATTTCTTAAGGTTTGCTATCTCTTTACTCATCATGTCCATTGGTAACTTTGTCTTTAAATTCACTAATTTATTTGAGATAACTTTTAATTGTTTTTACTTTTATTTCTATCTTCTCCTCAATTCCCATCATTTTATGTGACATCTTTATTCTGAATTCTATTTCTGACATTTTATCAATTTCTCTATAAATAATATTTTCTGCTGTATCTTTCTTATAATCTCTTTGGGTAGTTGAACTGCTGTGATTTTTAATTTTGCCAGCATTCTTCTGGTGGCTCCTCCCCATGAGTATTTTCAGCTCTTTAAAAAAAATTGATTGCACTTTTTTAGTTAAAATTATTTCTTGTCCCTGAATAGTTTTTGAGACATAATCTAATTGGGGATCCTTAGGCAACACTGTACAGACACATTTGACAGCAAAAAGTAGTGGGGTGAGACCAAACTGGGGAGGGGGTAAGAACGAGAGCTAACCATCCCTTCCTCTATGAGCTGGAGCTTGTCCTTGTGGCTCTTCTCCTCCAGCCTCCCTCTGAGGTCCAGAAGCTCCCTTTGAGGTCTGCAGTAGCATCACTGAGGGCCGGCTTGGTGAGAAAGCACCACCCAGTTCTGTACTGATATCAGCCTGTCCTCTATTTGTTTCAAAGGAATGCAAGCATTTTTCTGGAACCTCTTCTGTACAAAGATGTAAACAGATGCATCCCTGCCACAATCAGTGATTTGGGGAGGGGAATCACAGATAGACCTACTGGTTTTGCCCCTTAATGTTTCACCTTTGCAAACAAAGTCATGTAAGCAGTGAACTTGCAAACCCAGCCAGTTGTGACTGGAGAACAAGAATCCATGGGCAGTTCTGACAAACACTTTCAGTTAAACTCACTCCAGGAAAATAGGCAACACCCACTCAAAAAAGTTCAGATGGTCCTCAGGGGTCAACAGTCACAGACACTAGGTAAGGCTCTCCAGAAAGTTGGGAAATGCTGTTTCTAGCAGAAATAAGAACTGGGAGAGACTACAGCTGCCCATGCCAAAGTTAGATCTGCTCACTGGTTCACCAGCCCACACAATGCAGAGGCCTTTCAGAGAATTACCAAACACATGAGTCTCTGCAGGGGGAAGTCCATCAGGCAAACAGAGAGGGGAGAAGTGTGGGTTTTGGGCTCAGGGCTGTAGAGAGAATTTTTTTTTTTCACTTTTGCACCAGGAAGGATGGGAACTAGACTCAAAGGTGGAAATCCTTTGCTGTTTAACTCCATGAGGATCTTGTGCATCTTGGTTTCTTCTCCTTGTGTTTGACTCCCCACTTTTGACTTCCCCAAGTTTATCCCATTCCAAATGTTGTCCTTTTGGACAGGAGTTTCTGGTGAAAGCTGCCTTTACTTGGCCATCTTGCCCCTCCTCCTGTACTGCCTGCTTTTAAAATCAAATATTTGTCCACTTTTACAATTGTTTGATCATTTATAATTATAAATTTATAATTTTCTTCTTGAAGTGATGTTCTGCCTGATTCCTGAAATTAATTCCATAAGCTGTTGCTGTGTACAATGAACAATCTGACCCATTATCATATTCATTTCCTGCCTCTTTTTGCTAAGATATTTTTGTGCCACTCACAAATAAATTAAATATTTCTTTCATTCATTTAACACATTTATCATATGCATACTAAATTCCAGGCATTATTCTAGATATATGGGTATTTTAGTAAACCAAGCATAAAAAAATCCCTGCCCTCATGAAATAGACATTTTAGTGAGGGAAAAGCAAGTTCTGGTTTTTCCAGTTTTCTCTATTGAATAGTGTTGCTGTGAATAGCTTCATAATCCTTCTTATACATTTTAGGATTATTTTCTTAGCGTATATTGTGGTATGACAAATTTAAAAATCACACGTGTAAAAACTGGCCAGTTGTTCACCACAAACCTACTTTTTCTTCTTTCTTTCTTTCTTTTTTTTGGTCAGGGCTGGGTTTGAACCCACCACCTCTGACATATGGGACCAGCGCCCTACTCCTTTGAGCCACAAGTACTGCCCAACTTTTTCTTATTTCTAAACATACAGCTAAAGTATATTCCCTTCCCCCCTTCCCAGTTATATAATAATAGTTGTGTGTAATTCCATTATCAGAAATTCATGTGACTGAATTTTAGGTGGTGGAATTAGGCAAAGGAAAAGTATTCTACTTCCAGGTCAGTCCCATAAAACCTCATACATATGATCTTTCAGGGTTATTCCCCTTCTGTTCACTGGATGCAAAGGAACATAGAGAGGTGGCAGCTATAGTTCAAAGATGGTGGAGACTCAACATTATAGTAGTCTGATTTCAGAATGACAAACTGTAGAAGAGCTGCAAAATATTTTTACTTGTCATTTTTGAGTCATTATTCCATATTGGCATTGCTTGTTACAATTGTTCTATCTAAAAATAATTATTTGATAGATTATTGGTAGAATACACTAAGTTCACTTAAATCATAGTATAAATGATTATACAATTAATGTAAAGCTCCTTGTTTTCCTATAACACTAATACTACTTATTTTTGATCATATATTTCATTGATTTTTTTAATTTTAACAATTTTATATTGCAAAGGAGTTTTATTTTAATTTGCAGCAATATGATTGGCAAGATGTGTAATTTTCATTGTATGGTTTGTTTGTATTTCCTCATGTATAAATTCTACCAGATATTATCTGTTTTAAACAATTATATAATAACATATAAAAGTTTTATTTTTACATGAAATTATGGTTTCTATGATAGGAAGATTTCAATAGTCATAATTATCAATGGTAATATTTATAGTCATGGAGCATATTTTTAAATTGCCTGAAATAATTTAATTCTCTCCAATAAAATATTTATCCTGGATTATAGAAAAACAAGAATATAGGCATATTTTATTGAAACAAAATTTTCATTGGTTTTTACTGTATTGGCATTATTGAAGTCTTTCCTAAAACCTCCACCTCAGAGATTTCAATAAATTGTGCAATGATCCACATATTTTAAACTTATTTTCTTTGTGTTTTCTCTCTGACATCTACTTTGACAAACATTTTGTTTGTTTGTTTGTTGAATGTTTCATAAATGACATTAAGTTGAAAAAAATGTAATGGTTTATGTTAGTACAATTTTTAATTCTCATTGTAAGTCTTACTAAGACAATGAATTGGCCATGACTGTTGTGGCTCCATAGATCTTCTTCATTCCACAATCTCCTAGAACACCAGCCAGTAGATATAGTGGCAAGTAAATTTTACTTGGACCTGCATGATTCTGCCACCTGGTGCTGTTTAGTCATTTGTCAGAGGTCCTCCTTTTGACTGCTTCCTATGACCATAATGATCAGGTCACATCCTGAATATCTGATGTTTTCTGAGAATTAACTTCCTGAATAGGCACTGATGATGTTGCATGATATCACTTGGAAATCCAAGTGAATTAACTCTCTGTGGAAGGATTTAAGCCAATCAGAAATAAGAAAAGGAAGGAAAAGATAAAAACCATTCTTCTTCTTCCTCTCTGTCATGATCAGCTGTAGAGTCCTCCTGTGTGACTGAGTGAAAGCAGCAGGTGAATAAACAGAATAATCTCTCAGGAGCTATTCATGAAGCAGATGCTAGCATGACATTTTATCACCTTGCACAGTTTCCTCTATGCAATGGTTTAATAAATTCCCCAAAAGTTCATGTGTTGAAATGTTAATCCCCAGTACAATAGCTGAGAGCTGGGACCTTTAACATGTGAATAGGTTATGAGGGCTTTATTCTCATGAATGGAGTAATGTCATTATCACTGGACTTTAGTAGATACTGCATAAGTGGGTTCCTGATAAAAGGATAAGTTCAACTCACATATTATCTTTATCTCCTATGCTCCCCTTCCACCTTTCAAAATGGGTTAATGTAACGTGAAGGCACTCACTAGATGCCAGGTTCATACTCTTGGACTTCCCCGACAGCATCACAAAAAATAAACTTCTGTTGTTTATAAATTGCTAAGTTTAAGTAATTCTGTTATAGCAGCAAATACATAGAATAAGCAGAATAAGATATCCTAGTTTCCTTTTTCTTTCTCCTCCCCTCAACCCTGGAGAAGGGGATCATTTTATTCTCACTACCCTGGAATTATGCTTCTTCAGTAAGATTATACAACTTATTCATTATTTCATGTTCCAAGAACTATGAGTTAATATAATGGCTAGATATCTTATTTACTTCAAGCTACTGAAACAAAAAAACCATAAACTAGGTTATTTTAATAAAACAAAACCTAACAATTTTGTTTTTCAGTTATAGAGATTGGAAATTTCAAGATCAGGATGTCAGCATGGTCAGGTTCTGGTGAACTCCACTGAGTTAAATACTGCTGAATTTTTCTTTTTTTCTCATATGGTAGAAAATGAACAAGAAAGTGCTCTTGGGACTATATCTTAAGGGAACTAATTCTATTCATGTGGACTCTACCATCATGAGCTAATTAAGTTCCCCAAACTTGATTTCCAAAAATCATCACATTAGGATGAAAATTTCAAAATGTGTATTTGTTGGGAAGGAAATATTCAGTCCATTAGACTAGGGAAAGCACTTCCAAAAGATAGAGCCTTAGGATGAGATTTTAGATTTCTATTGACAACTCATCTGAAGGAAATAAAGCTCCTATTGCTAATGATAAATAAGATGACAATAATAACTGGCATGTAGTGATAACACATCCACATAAGCCGTCACTTGTGATTAACTGGAATAAATAATCCACCATTACAAACTAGGCTTCTTCTCAGGGATGTAAGGATGGTTCAACATATAAACATTAATAAATATGATTCACACAGAAACAGAAGCTAAAACAAAGAATACATGAATATCCCAATAGATGTAGAAAATGGATCCCACAAAATTCAGTGTATTACGATAAAACCCCAAACAAATTAGGTATATAAGTAGCCTATCTCAAAATTATAAAGGCCATATATGACAAATCCACAGCCAATATCACACCAAATGTGGAAAAGTTGAAAGCATTCCTACCAAGAACAAGAACAAGACAGGGGTGCCCACTATCACCACTTCTATTACACAAAGCATTGGAAGTACCAGCCAGAGCAATCAGGCAAGAGAAAAATATATAGGGCAACCAAGCTGGGAAAAAAAGAGGTCAAACTATCATATTTTGCTGACAATATTATTTTCTATAAAGAAAACCTTAAGATACCTCCAGGAGACAACTGGAATAGACAAATAAATTGAGCAAAATCTCAGGTTACAAAATAAATGTACATAAGTTAGTAGCGTTCCTATACAGTGATAACAGTCAAGCTGAGGGAAAAATAAAAGACTTAACATCATTCATAATATTCACAAAGAAAATAAAATGCTTAGGAATATAATTGACCAGAATGTGAAAGATCTCTACAAAGAGAACTATGAAACAATGAGCAAAGAAAGTGCAGATGACACAAACAAGTGGAAAAACACATGAAGCTTACGGATTGGTAGAATCAACATTGGTAAAATGTCCATACTATGGAAAGTGCTTCACAGATTCATACAAACCTCATTAAAATAAAAATATCATATAAATATCTAGAAAAAAAAATTCTACAGTTTGTTTGAAACCAGAAAATAGTCCAAATACCCAAATAAATATTTAAAAAGAAAAAAAATTTTGAATAAAACACATTACCAGAATTCAAACTGTGCTACAAAGTCATTGTAATCCAAACAGGATGGTATTGGCACAAAAATAGTGATAGAGCAATGAAATAATAAGAAGAATCTAGATATAAAATCATATATGTATAGCCAAATGATCTTTGACAAAACAGATAACAATATACATTGGGGGAAAAAAGCCCTATTGAACAAACAGTGCTGGGAAAACTGGATAGCTAAATGCAGAATTTGAAATAGGACTTTTATTTCTCACCACTCAAAAATTAATTCAGGTTGGACAACAGACCTAAATGTGGGCCATAAAATGATAAGAGTGCTAGAAGAAAATTTTAGAAAAACTCTGTTAGATATCAGTTTGGGGCAATTCATTTATGATGAAGACTCCAATGGTGATTAAAGCAACAACAGAAAATAAACAAATGGAAGTTGGTCAACTTAAAAATATTCTGTGGCCACTGGAGGATGGCCTGTCCCCAGAGGCGAAGGCCTCCTGGGACAGTGACCCCATCGGAGCCCAAACTGGACTGAGGGTGCCTGGGGCAAATTCTTATGGCTACAGCTTGTGTCATCACCCTTCAAGAGCCCCAGGTTTGCCTTATAGTGGAGCACCAGGAGATAAAATTTCTTTTGGACACTGGAGCAACCTTTTCCGTACTTCTCTCTAGCCTTGGTCTTTTATCCACCAAATCCATAACTATTGTTGCATGACCAGGAGACGCGAGGGGTAAAAAGATATGCTCTGTACAATAAGAATTTAATACTCCTGTTACAAAAGGAGAAGTTGGCCCATAGGCATATACTGAGTCCTTCATTGTACGTAGAAATTTTATCTGGACTGGTATATGATAAGGAGGACTTGGATGTCCATCCTCTTGAATTTGCCTAAAAA
>CAUYON010030534.1:0-25963 GCA_963573935.1 Arctocebus calabarensis
TTGTGTATTTTATAACATGAAAATTTTACATAAGAAGTAAGATAACTATAAACAAAAACTACTTGAATTTCATTCTGTTTTGGAACATTTTCATAACATTTTGGGGGATAAAAAGAATGCTTTTTTATGTCCAAATATGAACTTATTATTATTATTATTATTATTTTTGAGACAGAGTCTCATCCTGTTGCCTGGGCTCAATTGCAGTGCTATTAATATAGCTCACTGCAACATCAAAACTCCTGGGCTCAAATGATCCCCCTGCCTCAACCTCCTAAGTAACTGGGACCACAGGTGCATATCACCACCCTTGGCTAATTTGGCTTTTTTTTTTTTTAATAGCAAAGATGGGATATTGTTCTTGCTTAGGCTGGTTTCAATCTCATGGCCTCAGGAGAGTCTCCCACCTCGGCATCCCAGATTGCTAGGATTACATGTGTGAGCCCCCTGTATCCAGGCTCTGATATGGACTTATTTTCAGTTTTATGGTTAAGTGAAAAAAACAACGGTAGAAGAGAACAAGGAACACACATGAGTATCTGAAACTACGTGTGTATGTCACCTCTGGAGGGAGACTCTAGAAACAGAGGACCATAGAGGCAGATGACCTGAGAAATGGTTTCTTTGGAGGGAGGAAGTGAGTAGATGGAGGGGAGGTGGGCTGACAGGACATATTTTAAATCATTATGACAATTTAAAGGGTAAATAATTGTATGTCTTTGCATTTTGTCCAAGGGGAAAAAAAAACCCAAACAAGGATATATGTTTGATCCATTTCAAATATTTACAGCAGGTTCCTTTTGCTTGGCTGACTTTGGGATTTATTTTGTGAACATCCATCCTCTCACCTGATATTCACCAATCTCTTGTGTGCAGGGAGCAGGGGAGGGCACAGAAGTCAGCAGTGGCTTTGCCCGCGTGGAACTTACTGGTAGGCCCAGGGAAGGGCCATGTACCCATTGGACTGGGCGTAAGTACTGGGGTGACCTCACCCATTCTGGGCTGGGGAGTAGGGTTAAGAAGCCTCTTTGTTCATGGAAAGATTAAGCTAATAACTGAAGGGTCTCCACACTGGGGTGAGGGTGGGGTGGAGAACATTCTGGGCAGGGAGAAGACATATACGGAGAATCTACAGTGGGCAGGAGTGCAGTGGTTCAAGTTCCTGCAAGAAGCCAGGGTGGTGGTGGGTCAGAGAGAACACAGAGAACTGAAGGGGGAGACAGGAGAGACCAGGGGACAAACTTTCAGGGTCTTGATCTGTGTCCTGTCATTTAAAATCATATTGCACTTTCTGCATGTCCTTTGTATGTCAAGATAAGTATTTTTCTCTCTGTACTGGGATTTTTTTTTTTTTTAACATATTCTAAGAGGACACAGACAGAATCTATTATAGTTCTTCCCAGAAGAAATGAAGCATCTCACTACATCTCCCGACACATCAGGCACTCGCATCTCCTTGCCTTTTCACTTCAGGGCATTTCTTTCCCTGAGGGCAGAAAGAACGAAAGAAACTTTCTTTGGCTGCCAGGGTCCTGTCTGCCCTGTGAGGTAAGCAGATGGTATCCTAGAGAGTTAACGCCACCAAGAGTTAACCCTCAACAGTGACTGATGGGGGTGTGGCATATTCACACCTGCCTTGTCCACATTTGGCTTCCGCAGGCCTTTTCTTTTTCCTCAATGGCAACTGGGGAGAGAGTTGGCTTTGATGAGTTCAGTTGTGGAATTTGGACTTGATTAAGATCCCAGGTCTTTCAACCTCTAAGCCAGGGCCTCATCCGAAAAACATAAACTGCTTATCACATTTCCTTCTCAAGAACACAGCCAGTATTTCTTTGACCTCTAATCCCACTAAATATAATCACAGAAGATATACTCTTTTAGAAATTGTATTGGTTTCCATTTTCTATAAAAATGTCTGACTAATGCATAATTCTAGCATATGGCTTTATGCTTTTCTGTGTTACTCCTGAAGGCACCCCTACCAATATTCTCCTTGAATTTATTAAGAACCAAATAAACAGATGTCAAGTAGTCTGGTAGAACAAAAAGATGACTTCAGATGACAGATTACTTCTGAAAGACCCTTTCTTACCTTTAAACTTTTAAACTGGTATACACGTTTGGTACAGCTAATTTTCTACATCCTGTCTTTCCTATTTTTCACTTTATACTTTTGAAAAATTAGCGGAATTTTTCACAGGAATCCAATGTGAAGAAATCTATGGCTGGGTGAAATTTCCTAGTCTGGAGGCTGCCTTCCTTGTTAAGGCCTCATTTCCCTTCCTTTAGAAAAAATGAGGCTATGTTAGGGTGGGTCTCTACGGGTGACTCAAATCAAAACCTTTTTAGTTTGGGAAGCCCAAGCACCAAGATATTTTCACGCTGGGATTACTTGTCCAGATGGTTTGAACACAATTTTCTTGGCATGCTTGTAAGGACACAGGAATTTTCGGGGGAAACCAGAGAACATAGTGGGGGGAGAAGGGGGGGAGGGTAAGCCGTGGTGGCTAAGAGCTCAGAAACAAGTTTTGGATTCCACCAAATGGCACTGGCCAGCCTAACTGGAGTCAGTCCTGGTTACATTTGGCAAGGGTAACCCCTCCCTACCCCAAGCGCATGGAATTTCCCTTTTCCCAGTGGGAATTACCTGGCCCTCCTAATAGAGAATGGAGGAGGGAGACCCCCTAGGGAAATTCACTCATGGAGCTTGATGTAGATAATAATTGAGGTACAGCCCAATCTGACCACTAGGAATGCTTTGGTAAACCATAGGCCCTTTACCGACCAGGTGGGTAAAGAGGCCTGTTAAGGGGAATGTTCTTCCAAACAGCTGTGTTAGGCTTGGAAATGCAGCGTGGGTGGGAAGATCTCTTTGATAGCCTCAGCAGACATTGCTAAAAAAACACAGAAATACAGCAAGCAGAATTCGGAGATAGCCCCTCTGGATTCCCAGCACCTGGTGTACATACACGCACACACTTCTCTCAGCTATTCAATCAAACACAATTTTGGGTAGTGCTGTGAAAGACATTTACAGATGTCTTTGAGGCCCTAAGTCAGTTGGCTGGAGAATAGGGTGATTATCCAGGTGCTCCTGACCTTGTCACCTGAGCCCTTTCAGAGCAGAGAGTGGGGGAGGTGGAAGCCAGAGAGGACTGTCTCTGCTGACCTGTAGGCAAGCAGACATCTGTGTTTGGGAAATTGCCCTGGGAGATGTGGCAAGTCACTGCGGAGACTGTAGGAGCCAAGAGTGGTCTTTGGCTGACAGATAGCAGAAAAAACGGGGGACCTCAGGCCTATGACTGCCAGGAAATAAATTCTGCCAACCACTAGTGTACTTAGCAGAAGACCCAAAGGCCCAAATGAGAACCGCAGGCCTGGCTGATATCTTGATTTCAGCTCCGTGAAGCTCTGAGCAGAGAATCTAGCTCAGCCCCATGTGGAGACTTCTCATCTATAGAAAATGGGAGATAATACGTTTGTGTTGTTCCAAGCTGTGAAATTTGTGGTAATTGGTTCCACAGCAGTGGGATAGAAATACATATGACAATAGTTAGACTGATAGCCAGAGAGGCGGTGTACCATGGGATCTAGAAGGAGCGTGAGCTCTTTCTTCCAATTTCCCTGATGAAAATCCCGGCACCACCACTTCATAGCTGTGTGTGATTTCAGGGTTACCTAAACTCCCTAAGTCTTTTCCTCATGTGTCAAGTGAAATTAAAATAATGTATACAAGTGAAAGAATGTTATGAGTATTAATCCATATCAAGTTCTAAACATGATGCTTAGCAAAGTAATGAACGCTCAAAAAGTGAGAGCTCCCGGTACCAGCCGGATCTGTGGAGCAGACAGCACTTGTCGGGCACTCTTAACGGAAACCTTGTGAGGCTGGAAATTATTAGAGCCATTTCACAGATGGGGAAACAGAGATTCAGAGAGGTTTGGGGACTTGCCCAAGATTATGCAAGTAGTAGTCAGTAGAGGAGCCAGGATGACTTGATCTTTCACCTCATCCCTGAATTGCTTAATATTTTCAGCCTGTTCATGAAGAGGTTGTAACTCTTCAGTGTCTTGTCTTGAGGAGACTGAGAAGATCCTCTTGTCTTGAGGATCTGGTAGGTTGGAACTGGACTGCAGAGTCTCTGAAAATGGAGTCAGAAGGACTCCCAGGGCTCCAGGCTCTCGCTCTAGGGATGCTCTTTCCTGTGTCCCTGCCTTGTAAGGGTCCTTTCTGCTCACCTTGTAGACCTCAGCTCAAATATTCCTTCCTGACCCTGCAGACCAGACCAAGCCCACTTTGACACATTCTCCTAAAGTTCTTCCCTTGTAGATCTCACACTTTATCACTATGTGCTAGGCCAGTGCTCCCCAACATTTTTGGCACCAGGGACTGGTTTCATGGAAGACAATTTTTCCACTGGGGATGGGGAGTAGGGTAGGAGATTAGATTCTCATAGGGAATGCACAACCTAGATCTCTCACAAGCACAGTGGGGTTTGGGCTCCCGTGAGAATCCAGTGCCACGGCTCATCTGACGGAGGTGGAGCTCAGGCAGTGATGTGCGTGGTGGAGAAAGGCTGTAAATACAGATGAAGTTGACTGCTGTTCACCTCTTGCTGTGTGGCCAGGCCCAGGGGTTAGGGACTGTAATGCTAGACCATCTGCAGGCAACCTCCCTTGTCCCCCATCCCTCGGGACCCTTGTCATTGTCTGGAGCTATTTTTGGTTGTCACAAGAAGCTATGTTACCTGCATCAAGTTAATAGTGGTCAGGGATACTGCTAAACATTGTACAATGCACTCTCCCAAACAAGAGGTTATCCAGCCCCACATGTTAACAGCATGAGAAACTCTGCTGTGCGGTAGTGTTCCCAGGGCTGAGATTGTCTATCTGTACTTCCTGATGACTGGGTCCCTGGTTTTAGGGTGATGCTGTCAAGAGGAATTTATCTAATGAATGAAAGAAAGATACACAACGAAGCTTAGGTCAATCCTCCAACTAGCTCTACTCCACTTTCTGCAGCTTCAGAGAACTGACGTCAGTGGCAGAGAGTAACATTGAAATTTATATACATCTTTGGAGGAAGGGAAAATAAATGTGCCAAATAGGTCCTTCATAAAGGAATTAGAGCTCTTTATTCTACACTCCCAGAGTCCTGGCCTCTGCAGCTTTTCTGAAAGTTTAACCTATTTCTTTCTTTCCCCAAAGTAATCTGTGTTTGAAGAAGAAAACTAGAAAATATAGATGAGTCAAAGAAAGGAAAAATAATCCACTCATTCTATTACCTAAATATAAAGGCTGTTAAAATTCTAGGGCATATACTTCCAGTCCCATATTGCTATATATTTTTAAAACAAAAATGAGATCACATTGTACATGTAAACACAAGTTTTTTTATAATTTTAGTATTTCCTGAACATTCATTTATCAAATATTACTAGTTTCCTTCTAATGTGCTAGTATGTATAGGAGAAAAAACCATTTTACGCCATCATATAGATTTTCATAGTAGCAGCTTTCACAACTGCATGATATTAACATCAAATGGCTATACCATAAATTACTCAACTAATACCCCATTATGGACATTTAGATGGTCCCCTCCCCCTTTTTCTCTTGTTTTGTTTTCTTTGGTCTCCTTCTCTCTCTCTTTCCCTCCCTTTTTGCCTCTCTTCTTGCCTTCCTTCCTTTTCTCCTCCTCCTCTTCCTTGCCTTTGCTGTCATAAATGCCACCATCATGATATCCTTGTGGCTTAAGCTTTCTGATGACATCTTCAGAATTGATTTGGCCCTCACTGCTTTGGAAATCACCTACTGTTACTGCATTTAACCAAGATCACATGGCAAGCAACAAACCCACAAACACTTCAAGTGAAACAATCCAAGTGTTTGCTTCCCCTAGTAACACTGATGGGAGAGTTAAGGTTGTATGAGAGGAGAGACAGGACAGCCAACCCTCACTTGGGATGTGGTTTTCACATTGCCTACACCTGTTGGGGCAGGCCAGCCTTTGGCAGAGAGCAACTTTACGATCTCTTGGGCCAGAAGCTTCCCCAAATTCTCAACTGCTTTGTGAGTTCTCAGTGAAGATTCTTGACATTCACAGTGAGTTAAAGACCAAAAAAGACATGCTTGGGGACAAATTAAAACAGATAATGCCAACTGGCTGGGAGTCACCCAATCCGAGTATGAAAGGTGGGGAGCCCAGTCAAAGCCCTAAGTAAACAGCTTAGAGACAAAAGACAAGGTGCTTTCTTTTGTGAGCACTGGAAATTCAGGAAGAACTTGCATTAGATTTTGCAACCTTTGTAAGAGTTCGGGTATCATAACATAATGATCTTACTCCTGGTCTGATCTCAGAGCCAAAGCCGGGTTTTTAGACCTGTGAATGCCAAGGGTGGCCATGGAACCAGCCCAAATTAGGTTACATTCAAAGGGATTGGGAGGAAGTGGGGTTGCAATTGCAGGTGTTGGGGACAATGTGGTATATATTATTTATAAAGATACTCAAAGTCATTCCCACTCTCACTTTTGTTAACTACTTGATTCTATGTCAACATTTTGAACTTGAAGGATTCTCCAGGTAAGCAAAGGACTAAGGGAAAAAAGAATGTGTTCTAGTCAACCAAGAGGCAACTTCTGGCATCATGTTTTCAGCACATAAAGAGCTGAGATGTAGGAGGATGACACCCAACCCCAAAGCATTTAATGTTGCATGGTTTTCCTGGGCATGAAGCACAGGGAAGAGCCCAGAGGAAGGGAAGAATGCTTTGTTCATAAATTATGAAGCTGAGCAAACAGTGCAGGTTGGAAAGGAATTGCAATGTTTTAATACTGTGCACAAAAAAAGATGATAAATCCACTTCGAATTGATGGGAGCAGCCATGTGAACAATCCAAAAAGCACCACTCCAAGTCCTGAGAATGAATAATGTGATCTCTTGCCCCAGCGTATTTCTCTTTCTAAATATGTTTCCTGTAATTTATTGTTAAAATTAATGAGCATTCCCTGAGTGGCTGAGGAGCCCAGTAAAAGCCCTGAGACCTGTGTGTTCAGTGGCACAAAAACCTCCCTGGGGTCACAATGTTCCTCTTAGATAACTTATATATGGGTCAATGAGAGGTCACTGGATGTGCTATGTCTAGGACTTTTTTTTTTTGAGACAGAGTGTCATTATGTCACCCTCAGTAGAGGGCTGTGGCGTCACAGCTCATAGCAACTTCTAACTCTCTAACTCTTCTAACTCCGGGCATAAGCGATTCTCTTGCCTCAGCCTCCCAAGTAGCTGGGACTACAGGCACCCACCACAATGCCCAGTTATTTTTGTTGCAGTTGTCATTGTTGTTTAGCTGGCTCGGGCTGGGTTCGAACTCGCCACCCTCAGTGTATGTGGCTTGCGCTGTAACCACTGTGCTACAGGCACCAAGCCTATTGTCTAGGACTTTTTCGAGTTAAAAAGCCCCTTGAATCCATTCTTTTGGTGATGCTGTGGGTGTGGTTATTCTAGTGTCCTGTACACTACTAATTACTCATGTCACATTTTTCTGAACTTTAGGACATCCACTATCTCTTATCACCATATTTTATTTCTTATTTTATTACCATTAGCTGAAATTAATAGTTTTTAAACTTAAACCAGAATATAAACTGCAACAGGAGGTTCATAAGTTCCTCTGTACCTAATACAGTCCCTGGCACTTAGTCGGTGCTCAGTAAATATTTGCTGAGGAAACCAACATGTTTCTACCCAATGCACTTTCTAGGAAGGAAGCCAGTGCTCCATGAAGATTCAGTGCCAGCTGAGCACCCTAGAATAATCTTCTTCCACCATCACCTCTTCTTTCTTCTTTTCCCTTCTAAAATTTTTTTTTCTTAGACAGTCTCACTTTGTCACCCTGGATAGAATGCCATGGCATCACAGCTCACAGCAACCTCAAAATCTTAGGCTCCAACAATCGTTTTGCCTCAGCCTCCCAAGTAACTGGGACTACAGGTGCCTGCCACAACTCCCAGCTAGTTTTTAGAGATGGGGGTCTCGCTTTTGCTCAGGCTGGTCTCAAACTCCTGACATCAGGCAATCCACCTGCCTTGGCTTCCCAGAGTGCTAGGATTACAGGTGTGAGCTGCCATGCCTAGCCTTAAAAATTAACCTGTAAATTACAAATGGTAAAATTCATTTTTCTAAGTATGTAGTTCTGCAAGTTTGGATGAATGCAGACAACCACACGAGCACCAAAATGGAGATGGGGTAGGTGCATTACCCCCGGCATTCCCCCATGTTACTTGTGGTTCCCACCCTTAAAACATTGATCTGATTTCTGTCCCTAGTATCTGAAAACTTTTGCATCTGTCTTCTCCCACTCTGTATAATACATTTAGCTTCATCCGTGTTGGGTGTATCATAAATTCATTCCTTTCAAATTGCTGAGTAGTATTCCACTGTATGGACACAACACAGTTTGTTTATCTATTCCCCACTTGAGGGCATAGCCTCATCTTTTCTTATATGAAAAAGTCGTGTTCTCACAGTGGCTAAGAGCAGAGTCTTCATGGTCAGCTAGAAAGGAGATTGGATTCTAGGCCTGACACTGTATAACCTTTGTGCAAGTCAGCAAAATGCTCTATGCCTCGGGAAGAGTAGTAGGAATATTTACTAAAGTATTTAGCACAAAGTCTGGCAAACAATGGGTGGATAATGAATGGTAGCTCAAATTATTTTGAGAGAGGGGAGCAGGGAAAGATCCTGCTCAAATGTCCCTTACTCTCATCCCTCACCAATATTTAATCATTTAGTCCTATCATTTCACTGTTCTCAACTTTAATTTCCTTCTTTCCTTCTTTCCTCCCTCCCTTCCTCCCTCCCTTCCTTCCTTCCTTCCTTTCGACAGAGTCTTACTCTGTTGCCCTGGGTAGCGTGCTATGGCATCACAGCTCACAGCAACCTCAAACTTTTGGGCTCAAACAATCCTCTTGCCTCACCCTCTTAAGTAGCTGGGACTACAGGTGCCCACCACAATGGCCAGCTAGTTTTTTCTATATATTTTTTAGTAGAGACAGGGTCTCACTCTGGCTTAGACTGGTCTTGAAGTCATGAGCTCAAGTAATCCATCTGCCTCAGCCTCCCAGAGTGTGAACTTTATTTTTGTTTATTTTTCTTTTTTATTTTTTTTGAGACGAAGCTTCAAGCTGTTGCCCTGGGTAGAGTGCCATGGCATCACAGCTTACAGCAACCTCCAACTCCTGGGCTCAAGCGATTCTCCTGCCTCCGCCTGGGGCTACAGGCGCCCGTCACAATGCCCGCCTATTTTTTGGTTGCAGCCATCTTTGTTGTTTGGCAGGCCTCGGCTGGAGTAGAACCCTCCAGCTCAGGTGTATGTGGCTGGCGCCTTAGCCGCTTGAGCCACAGGCGCCGAGCCCCAGAGTGTGAACTTTAATTTCTTTCTTTTTTTTTCTTGTTGGAGACGGTCTCAAGCTGTTGCCCTGGGTAGAGTGCTATGCCATGGCTACATCATAGCTGACAGCAACCACCAACTCTTGGGCTCAAGTGATCCTCTTGCCTCTGTTTTTAGTACTTTTAGTAGAGAAGGGGTCTCATTCTGGTTCAGGCTGGTCTCAAACCTGTGAGCTCATAGCAATCCACTCGCCTTGGCCTCCCAGAGTGCTAGGATTATAAGCATGAGCCACTGTGCCTGGCCTGAACTTTAATTTCTTTAACTGAAAAACAAGGATTATAATTCCAGCTTCACAGAATTGCAATGCAGATGAAGTGGGCTAATACACGTAAGTATCCTAGCGTGGTGTGCCTGGACCAGAAGAAAGTATGGTTAAATGTGTACCTGGAGCGCTTGGCTGTTATGACTCTATACCATCTTCAGGGTTGCAGGGTTTATGATGCAGTGTGGTACAGGTGGGTGGTGAAGGCTCTGCAGTCAGACTGCCTGGGTTTGATGCCCAACTCTGCCCCTTTCTAGCTGAGTGAATCTGGGCAAGTGACTTAATCCCTCCATGTCAGTTTTCTCATCTGGAACAGGGAGTTAGTAAGAAAACCCGCCTAAGTTAATAAGAATATCTGCCTATGGGGCTGTTCTGGGGATTATATGAGATAATTTGTGTCAAGTGCTTGGAACAGTGTCTGGCACATAGAGCTCAGTAAATTGTTACCTGAGAAGTTGCTGTGGTGCGATAGCAACTCCCCCAGATGGCCTGCGCCTTAGGTATTTTGTATCATCACATTCCATTAGGCCAGCTCCAGAAATGATGGTGATGTATCTGCACAGATCTGGACACAGATCTGTGTATCTGCGCTTCTCCCTTTGGGTCACATCATGATCTCAAATTTTAGCATAGATTTTGAAATGTAGTGTAAAGTAATCTTTTAAGGGATATGTTTCAAAACTATCGGCTATGAGATTCAGAAAAGCAGTAGAGGATGTATGTAAAAAGGGCGTTGGAATGATGTTGAAAATTTTCCATACTGGTCACTTCTTTTGGAGAAAATTGCCCTTGATTCTTCCAAAAGAGCCCTTTGACATTTCACTTGTATTTTCCTTCATAGAAGAATGCATTGAATTTTTATGGTGACTTGTAGCCTTTGAACATAGACCTGCCTGTTTTCTGGCTCCAGTCTGGCCTGCTGTGACTCCAGGTAAAGTGATGGTCTTCTCTGTGCCACGGTGCTTCACCTTCGCGCACCGCGGAGTTCAATCAACGATTATTTTAAAGCTGTGTGGTATCCATAGAGGTAGTGGGTGTGTGTTGGAGGTAACGGAAGGCACTATAAAGGTTACGATCTTTCATGTTAATGAAGTGGGAGGGTTTGGACGTTATTTGTTAAGCAGATAGCCTTATGCATCAGCACACTTAAAGTTATGGTGCCCTCATTCGGGTCTATTTATTTATTAGTTCATTTATTATATAATTATCGAGCACCTTCAAAGTGGCTCAATGTCATTTGAGAGTCTGCCTCCCTCGGGGGAGGGCTCACAACTGCATATGTCAGGTTTTGCATCACATTCTGTTGGCCCCTGTGAATGATCACGGGAGTTCAGGATCAAAACTGATCCAACTGCGGTATACCCAGGTGGGAACTAGAGAAAAGAGACTCATTGTTTCCTCTTGGATTTGACATCAGAAGCAGCTGCTAGTGACCATCCTGACACTCGAGGGAATACTGCCCAAGTATGGGATCAACACAGAGGAAACTGGGCTCAGGAAGGCAGAGAGATATACCTGATGCTGATGACAGGGTCCAAGGCCTGACTCCACATATGTCTGAGAGCCAATCCATGGATGACCTTTTCATTTTTGTGAGCCCATCAGTCCCTCCTCTTACACCTGTTTTTTGGGGGCTATGCTGGTTTGGGGTGGGTTGTCTATGGCTTGAAAAATAAAGAGTACTATTTAATATTATAACCTTTATTGCTTATGAGATCTTAAGGTAACATAACCAAACCACTCTGAACTTTAATTTTTTCATCTGCAAAATGTGGATAATAACTAAGTGTGTGGTTTTGTTGTGACAATTAGAAATGATGTTAGCGTATAGCAATACATGAAGAAATAAATCTTTTTCGAAGATTTGAGAGCTCACTTTCCCGGGAAGAGCTCTCTGGCCCCTCCTATTTAAAATTTCTAACCTCTGCGTCCTCTGTCTTTCTAAGCCTGCTTTATTTCCAAAGCATTTACTTCTATATGCGGCAAAGAGATTTATTTAATGGTCTTCACTAATGGCCTCAGTGCCTCTACTTCTTTTGCCCAGTTGGTCCCTATTACTTCATTATGTGACTTTCTGAGCCAATGGGATGTTAGCAAGTCTGATGTAACTGGAGACTTGAAAAGCATGTGCATCTTTCTGTGTGCCCTCTCCTAGGCTTGGACTGTTTTCCTTTGCATCTCATAACCATGAGAACAAGACCGGCTGGCCAGCTGGAGAGATGTGAGAGACACATGGACCACAATGGCCTAGTTTGCTCCAGCTGACCCCAGATGTCTGAGCCCTCAGCTGCAAGCGAGCCAGCTGCCTCCCAGAACCCGTGAGTCAGCCTAGAAGAGACCGGAAGAACCACCCCGTTGGCCTGAATTGCTGACCTGCACAATTAGCAATTGTGAAGGATACAGTACAGAGCACAAGCTACCTGATCCACTAACATACCATCTAGTTTTCTTATTTGACACATGGACTACCTCTCCCAACAAGCCTATAAACCCCAAGAAAATAGAGATTTTTGCCTGTTTGGTTTCAAAGATATGCGCAGTGTCTAGAGTAGAGCTTGGCAGGCAAGCAGGTACTTGATAAATACTTGTTGAATGCTAAATGAATAACATATGAATTACCTACCTTACAAAGTGGCACTTGAGTTGATTAACAAGTGGGAGCTATTATAATATAATAATAATGTGTTATATATCTCCCCAGAGTCTTCTGTTATTTTTCCAGAAAAAAGGGGAAAAACTGGGCGGCACCCAGTTCAAAAAAAGGGGAAAAACCGGGCGGCACCTGTGGCTCAATGAGTAGGATGGCGGCCCCATATACCGAAGGTGGTGGGTTCAAACCCAGCCTCTGCCAAACTGCAAAAACAGAAAAACAGCTGGGGGTTGTGGCGGGTGCCTGTAGTCCCAGCTACTTGGGAGGCTGAGGCAAGAGAATCGCCTAACCCCAGGAGTTGGAGGTTGCTATAAGCTGTGTGATGCCACGGCACTCCACCAAGGGCGATACAGTGAGACTCTGTCTCTACAAAAAAAAAATATAAAATGACAGTCTGGAGGAAGTTTCCCTCCTTGGTGTATGTGATGGTGGATGGGGTTGGCGGTAATGTCAGATAATGAGCTTTGTTATTTTTCTTTCAAAATGGACTCGGGCCTGCAGGTGTTAGGAGACCTAGTGTGAGACCCTTAGGTTGCTGGTTCTCTGTACCATCCTAGCAGCCACAATGGGTGTGACAGGGATGATATTTCTGTGCATAGACCAAGCCAAAGAGGAACGCTTGCTTCCACAGAGTTAGAAGGGAGTCTCATGGCACAGACAATTTTCTTTTAAAGTGCTCATTACATTTGAAGTCATGAATTAGTTGCCAGATTATCTGCTCAATTTCTGTCTTCTCTACCAGGCTGGAAACTCCCTGAAGGAAGTGATCACTTCTGTTTCACTTGCCATTATAACTTTATCATTCAGCACAGGGCAAGTGTTCATGAATGCATCATGAGTGAATGAATCATGATTTGTGGCCTTGTTCATTCTAAAAATGCAAGTTTTTTTTTGAGCCAGAGTTTTAATATGTCACCCTTGGTAGAGTGCTGTGACGTCACAGCTCACAGGAATCTCAAACTCTTGGACTTAAGTGATTCTCTTGTCTCAGGCTCCCAAGTGGCTGGGACTACAGGTGCCTGCCATAATACCCGGCTATTTTTTGTTATTGTTGCCATTGTTAACAGGCCTTGGCTGGGTTTGAACCCACCAGCCCCAGTGCATGTGACAGCATCCTAACCACTGAGCTACAGGCACCGAGCCAGAATGCAAGCTGAATTGATGGACTATGTAAACATGGTGTGAACTTGGCATTATGGAAGCAGTTCATGTGTGCTCATTGTCATTTTTTGGCAAATAACAAATAAATGTTTTCGAGCCCTTACCACGTGCCAGCACCTGTTCTAAGCACACATTGTACTACCTCACTGTGGAGGGATGTACTGCAGTAAGTCCCATTTCACAGGTGAGGAGCTGGAAACACAGTATGTCTCTCTTAGAATACTGTGGTATACCTTGGGTATGTCATGCTCTTTCTGAACTGTCCCTCATTTGTAAAATAAGGGGTCATGTTAGAGCAAACTTCCCTTCTATGTGTTCTTGGGAGATCTAAAAATCTTATATGTTCTTGGGAAAAAGAAAGACTTTGTGATGATAAGACTTGTGTTTTGTTCCATATCCCTTGGTACACCTCATTTCAACGTGGAAGTTTCCATGTGCATTGCCAGAGTTCCATGTCAAATGTTTCTCTCATTGTCTCTTTGCCTTCCTGCCTCAAAGCGTCAAAGCTTTTCTCAGAGCTGTGGAGAGCTCCTCCACCAGCATCTTAGCCCATGTTCTGCTACTGTCACAGACTACTAGAGAATGGGTGATTTATAAAGAATAGAAGTGTGTTTGGCTCATGGTTCTGGGGGCTGGGGAGGCTAAGGACATACCACTGGCATCTGGAGAGGGGTCTGTGCTACATTTTCCCATGGGGGAAGTAGAAGGGCAGACAAATGTGGGACAGAGAGGGAAAGGGACCAGTCTCGTTCTTTTATTAGGAGCCTACTTCTGTGATAACTAACCCACTTCCAAGGCAATGGCATTAATCCATTCAGGAGGGCAGAGCCCTCATGACCGAAGCACCTCTTGAAAGTCTCATCTCCCAATAACTTTAGAGTGGCAATTAAATTTCAGTGTGAGTTTTGGAGGGGACATCAAACCATAGCTGCTAGTATGTAGGTGCAAGCCTAGGAAGGGCAGGCCACTTAGCCCTGTGGGGCAACATTCAGCCAGCAGAGAGTAGGGGCCCTACTCACTTCATTTTTTAGTGAAGGAACAATTTTGAGGCATCTTTTACATGGCTCTTTAGAGATTTTCCAGCAATACTGACTTGCAGTTACTCACAATGGTAACTGGCTCATTAATATACTTTTATTGACTTTTGTTATTTCCTTGTTTCATTCTTCCTGGTTCCTCATTACTAATTGCTGAAATCAGCTCCAAAATAAACTATACTTGATGCAAAGCCTTTGTCTCTGCTTTTGGGAGTGTCCAAATTAAGACTTACAGTCCAATAGTTTTGGAGGAAATACTCTATGGTGTTCTTCTCGCAGATGTCCAGAGTACACGTCACCATGTTCAAGGCTCCAAGAAGTCCTTCTACCAAGTAACCTGTTCAGCTTTCTGTAACTCAGCCTTTCCCAAACTCATTTGCCTCTAAACAAAATTTTTTTTTTTTTTTTTAGAGACAAAGTCTCACTTTGTTGTCCTCTGTAGAGTGCAGTGGCATCACAGCTCACATCAACCTCCAGCTCTTGGGTTTAGGCGATTCTCTTGCCTCAGCCTCCCGAGTAGCTGGCACTACAGGTGTGTGCCACAATGCCTAGCTATTTTTTTGTTGCAGTTTGGCTGGGTCTGGGTTCGAACCTGCCACCCTCGGTATATGGGGCTGGCGCCCTACTCACTGAGCCACAGGCGCCACCTTGCCCCTAAAAATCTTTTATTCCTTACATTTTATAAGGTTCTCCTGAATAAGTGTCCCATGAAATATGCTTTGAGAAATGTTGGCTGGTGACAGTCTCAAGGATCTCTTCCCTCATTTTTATTTTGCGAGTGTGTGGGTACACACAGCAACCTCAGTGGCCATTCCCGGGCCTGGAGCCAACAGCCAAATAGAACCACCTGGATGGAAGATTTCTCTCTGGGCTGGGGAGCAGAACCTTTGGGACAGCCCCCCTCAAAAACTGAAAACCTTTTCCTTCAGAAAAAGATGTCTTCCCCTTTTCTGTATCCATGGAGAGCTGGCCCACTGGTAGGCCAGGAATGTTTGGTTGGCTGGGCTGGGAAGGCAGCTGCAGGCATCCTGAGAAAAAGCTCTACTTTCTGATGACGCAGGAGCCTGGATGACATGAACAGGAAATGTTTGCCAACTAGCCTGCCTCCCCACACTCTCTTGCTAACAAGCAACCATGGGAGAATGTAATTGGCGTGGGTCCATTGAGGATAATTATTTCCTACGGTGGTATACAGAAGGGCACTCGGGAGACACAGTGATTACGGCGGCAGGAGGATGTGCACGGAAGCCCGGGGCTTGGGGGTTGCAGCCTCCCAGCAGGGGGCAGGTTGGTGGGAGTGGGGCTTGGGGACCAGCAGCCAATTCCTTTGCCCCTCAAAAGCTTTAAATCGAAGGAACAGTATTTGGGTTCTTGGATTTGGGGAATCAAGTTATACTTATTTGAGGGAAATTCTTGAAAATGAAATCGTTCTCTAAAAAGGAGACCAGTGAGAATAATGGTAATATGAATTTCTGAATTCTTTGCTGAAGGAAGTACACATACAACCTTATATAAGATCTTTTGTATTCAGTAATTAGTCTACATCAGAAGTTTTCAATTGCAGCACTTTTTTTCTCAGGTTAATACGAAAGTATAAATGTTTCGGTTATGTTGTTTTCATTTCTTTCTTTCTTTCTTTTTTTTTTTTTTGAGACAGAGTTTCACTACGTTACCCTCGGTAGAGTGCAATGGCATCACAGCTCACAGCAACCTCAAACTCTTGGGCTTTAGCATTTCTCTTGCCTCAGCCTCCCAAGTAGCTGGGACTATTTCTTTGTCATTGTTGTTTAGCAAGCCCAGGCTGGGTTTGAACCCACCAGCCCCGGGGCATGTGGCTGGCGCCCTAACCACTGAGCATGGGTGCCAAGCCATGGTTTCATTTCTTTCTTTTCTTTCTTTTTTTTTTTTTTTTGAGACAGAGTTTCAAGCTGTCACCCTGGATAGAGTGCTGTGGCATCACAGCTCACAGCAACCTCCAATTCCTGGGCTCAAGCGAATCTCTTGCCTCCACCTCCCAAGTAACTGGGACTACAGGTGCCCACCACAATGCCTGGCCATTTTTTGGTTGCAGTTGTCATTGTTGTTTGGCAACCTGGGCTGGATTCGAACCCGCCAGCTCAGGTGTACATGGCTGGTGCCTTAGCCTGCTGAGCCACAGGAGCCAAGCCCATGGTTTCATTTCTAAGGTAAAGTTTATGTTGTAGTTGAGCTCTTCACCCAGGGGGTGTGGTAAATCCCTTACACTGTGCACATTAGGTGAGAGCTTACCAATCACCCTCCATCCTCCTCTTTTCCCTTTCTCTCCTCTCCCCTCCTCTTCCACTTAAATATACTTGTGTTTCTCTTTTGTGTGGGTGTGTCCTTGTTTATACATTGGTTTCCTATTAGTACTGAGTACATTGGATACTTGCTTTTCCATTCTTGTGAATTTTCACTAAGAAGGATGTATTTCAGCTCCATCCAGGTAGATACAAAAGATGTAAAGTCTCCATCCTTTATATGGCTGAATAGTACTCCACAGCATACATATACCATAGTTTATTAATCCATTTATGGATTGATGGGCACTTGGGTTGCTGCCACTTCTCGGTGATGGTGAATTGAGCTGCAATAAAATGATTTTTTTCCCTTCCACAGCACTTTTGAAATGTAGGTGGGATAATTCTCTGTGGTGGGGACTGAGCTATGCTAATTTATGGCTGTTTGGCAGTATCCCTGGCCTCTCTACACACTATATCAGTAAATACCAGTAGCTCCTCTCTGTCCTCAATTATCATATCTCTGGACATTGCCAGATGTTGCCAGGGAGGGGACACAATTGGTCATATGTGAGAGCCACCAATCTACGTTAAAGGGCAGTAGGGTATAATGATTAATACCCAATTTTTCAGCCAGGCTGTCTTTGTCCAAGATCTGGTTCTACCACTTTCCCTGTATGAGCTTAGGCACATGACTTAACCTCTTTGTGCCTCAGTTTTCTCATCTGTAGGAAGGGAATAATGACAATATCTACCTACCAATGGGGTTCTTGTGAAAAAAAGTCAATATAGAGAGGGTGTCAAAAAAGTGTGAACACATTTTAAGAGAGGAAAAAACTGTATAACCATGTGACCTTTGACTTCTGCAATTATAAGAGATATAAGATACAATATACAAGGTAATGATATATCAGTATATATCAAGTATTAAAATTTTAATAGCTTTTCCCTTTATAAAATCTATCTATCTATCTATCTATCTATCTATCTATCTATCTATTTTGTTTTTTAGAGACAGAGTTTCACTTTGTCACCCTCAGTAAAGTGCTGTGGCATCATAGCTTACAACTCCTGAGCTTAGGTGATTCTCTTGCCTTAGCCTCCCGAGGAGCAGGGACTACAGGTGCCTGCCACAATGCCTGACTAATTTTTTTTGTAGCTATCTATCTGGCACCCTCTGTATATATAAATAAATATTTATAAAATGTTTAGCAGAGTCTGGCACATATACAGCTCTCAATAAATGTAAACTCTTATTATTATCATAATAATTGTTGTTTTTGTTTGCTATTTGCTCCTAAACCATAAGCTCTCTGAATATAAAGGTCAAGTCTTTTTATTCTGTAATTGTTGATGTGTAGTGCAGGTACACGAGAAAGATAGAACATAAGAAGAAAGGAGGAAGTGTAGCCATGGAATGTCCAATGTCAAGACCTGAGAGAGAAGAAGTAAGATGGCTGGCCTGTGTCTAGAGCCTCGTAGATTCAGCGCAGACCCTCAGGTGGAAGAGGGAACAGAGGAGAGGATCCACACAAAGTCCCAGCTGATGTGTAAAGGGACTAAAGTGCAAAACTTTGAAGTGGGTATATAAACACATGGGGACATGTTTGAAATATCTTGGAGCTAGGCAGTGCCTGTGGCTCATTGAAATATCTTGGGGCTGAAGGTTGCAGGGGGCTGGGTGCTAAGTAGAAGTGATCGCTGTAGCCTGGAAGAAGCAAGAAGCAAGGTAGTCGGAATGCATGTTGTCTGCATGTGCTTCAAGAAGGCCTGGAGTGGGGCTTGCAGGGTATTATTTACTCCGCTATTCACAAGACCAGTGAAGGCTACCCACCCATGAACTTGAACCCTTTAGAGGTAAAGTTGAAACAATGCAGCTGAAGGCGACAAGGCTGCCACTGGCCACTCAGCAGGGTCTGTCTTTAAGTGCTAGGATGAGGAAGGACTCTCGACCAGCACTGTCCAGTCGCACTTCCTGCAGTGAAGGAAATGTCTTGCATCTGTGCTCTCCTGTGCCTCTGAGCACTGGAAATGTGGCTAGTGTGTCTAAGGAATTTAAATTTAAATAGCCACATGTGCCTTGTGGCTACTATATTGAACAGCACAAGTCTAGAAGGAACCACAGGCTTCTCAGTAGCAGGCTCTTCAAGGACACACTCAAATATGGAGGAGGGTTAGGAGTAAATCCCTATTACCCTCCACCCATCTCCACCTGCTAGAGGGGCTAAACAACTTCCTATTTGAGACCATTCCACATTTCCAGGCCATGAGGAATGTACTGGGAGGGGAGAGAAAGAGAGAGACAGAGGTGACAACAATAATGATGCCAAGGACTTTATTACTGTTACTGTTGCGATCAACAACATTTATAGAGCACTCAGTACCTGTAGAGTACTACACATTTCTCATGGACCATCACTCAGCGGATAGGCCCTGTCATTATTCCTGTCTTACAAATTGGGAAACTAAGACCCAAGAGTTAGGGAATATGCCACGGTTACCCAGAGGGCACTGCGGAACTAGGACGTTAAGTGGTTAGCAATGGAGACTCTGGAATCAGGCTAACAATATTAGCCACTCAGAATCTTTTTTGGGGGAAGGGATCTATAAGAAAATGTTAACACTGGCTACTTTTGCAAAGAAGGCCTGAGGCTGAGGTTGCTGGTAGAGATTTTTCTTTTTTCTGTGTCATATGAAACAACAACAAAAAAAGATCACCAGTACGTACATAACTTGTAGTTACGGAAAAACATACCAGCAAGAGATATTTTGTTGTTGGGCTTATAGGCCTTTTAATTTTTGTCGTATTCCACACTAAAGCACTCAAATTAAGATGAAGAGTTCACTTCGTGCATTTGGCCTCAGTGGGTGAAGCTGAGTGCTCCTGGTCACTGTGTGGGTAGCAGTTTCTTCTCTCAGAGCGGACCCCACAGCAGAAATCCCATTTACACCATAGCAGGCTTCTGGACTTTTTGACTTTGGGTTTAGGGTGACAAACTAACCTGGTTTGCCCAGGACTGAGTTATTTACATGGGACTTCAGAGCCCAAACTGGGAAAGTCCTGGGCAAACCTGGTCGAATTGATGACTTTGCTTGGAACAGGAAAAAGATGAGCCCTTTACTGAAGACTCCAACTGATATGCTCCTGCCAAGAAAGAACAGGTTCCCAGCTCTTATTCAGGTGCACAGAGGATGCCAACCAAGGACATGTCTTCTATCCTTGGCATTGCTTGTTTTATCCTTAGAAGCTCAAAGACAGGGCATCCTGAGATATGCATGAACTTAGGCAGGGCTACATTATGACTTCCAAGGGCTCTAAGAACTCATGCCCTCATAAGCCCCTTTCTTTATTAAAGAAAAACAATTTTAAATTATATTTAAGACTGCATTTGTATAAAGATAAATTTAATCCAGATTGAATTCATTATTATACACCCAATATTGTCACATTCATTTTCTTCCAATTTAAAAAAATTAAAATGAAAACATTTTCACAAGCCCTTAAAAGCGTCATGGGTCCTAGGCATCATGCCTACTGTGTCTACTGGGAAAAGAGGAAGTTTTGGAAACATTGAGGTCAGGGGGCTCTGAACTAGATGAACTTGCATGAAAAAATATAGCTTAATTTTCACTAATCTCTAACTACAATTTAACATTTCCCACATGACTGTAGGCACAAACCATACCCGAATTGGCAGTACTTGCTACTCTGTCATCAATAGAAATAACAGATCTGTTCTGACCACCTTACAGTTGTGGTGGATGTCTTGAAAAGGCACTTTCCCTATCACTTCTTAAAATTATGGTGCTTACTAGACTGGTTGCTAGATCATACTACATGATATGTTACTAAAGAAGTTCATATAGTATTACATCATGAATTCATTTAACATTTAGACACTGTGCTTTAAAATAATTTGTTTTGTTTTGTTGTTTTTTTGAGACAGAGTCCTACTCTGTTGACCCAGGCTAGAGCGCCATGATGTGATAGCTCACTGCAATCTCAAACTCTTGGGCTCAAGAGATCGTCTTGTCTCAGCCTCCTGAGTAGCTGAGACTATAGGCACCAACACAATGCCTGGCTAGTTTTTCTATTTTTAGTATAGATGGGGTCTTGCTTTTGCTCAGGCTGGTCTCAAACTCCTGAGCTCAAGGAATCCACCTGCCTTGACCCCCCAGAGTGTTGGGATTTGTTCTTTTATAATTCTATGTCTGTGGTTTTATGCATTTCAAAACCTTATGGCAGAAGGAGTTCTCAGGACTCAGCAGACTGCCAAAAATGTCCCCACACAAGACATGGTGCAGAACCCCCCACTAAATGTCAGAGTTCATGAATGGGGTCCTTCCCTCTGTTTCCTCCCTCCCATGAGGAAACAGTGAAGAAACTCTTACTCAGTCCCGCCTACCTGATTGAGAAGCCTACCTGGGAGGGGTTAAAGAATTGCTGGTAGGGGGATGAAGTCACACCCCAGGTGTGCAGCCTAGTAAGGTGCTAATTGGGACGCAGGTGAGCAGGGGGTGGAAGCCTAGACAGGTTGCCATGGGTGTTTTCTTCTTGTGGCTTGGTTGTGTCATGGAAACAGGCTGAGTGTCTCCTGAAGACTTCTTTGAAGAAAATTCCATTGTTGTGGTCCTAACTGGTAGGCTCAGTATTTTAGCTTAATAATGAGTATGTCTCATTTACTTAAATTTATTCTTAAACCCTCAATGAACACTCCTGTATGCCATGGGGTTTGCTAAGTATTTTACATGCATTATCTCGTTATCACATTCAGGTCTCACAACTCCAAGGGGAAGGTCTCTTATTATTTCTATTTTCGTATATGAGGCAATAAGGGAGGCTCCACAGAACCAGTAATTTGCTTAAATCCACACAGGCAGCAAGTGGTGGGTTGGGATTTACACTTGGTCTCATTCTTCCAAAAGTCTCTTCCTCTTGTATTTTGGGTTTGCTTGTTATTTTGTTTTTTATTTAATAGAACTCTGCCCCTTTTCCTTATAGTTGACATGTAATAATTTTACATATTCATGAAATATAGAGTGATACCTTGATATGTGTATACATTGTGCAATGATCAAATCAAGGTGATTAGCAGATCCATCATTGCCAACATTTATCATCTCTTTGTCTTGTGAGCATTCAAAATCCTCTCATCTGAGAAATGGAGAGAGCTTCTCTCTCCCCACTCGAGTTCTCTCCCTCTACCAGGAGTTTTAGTGTTTTCTGTTTTCTGTATTCTTTGCTGTAAATCAATTCTGTCTTACCACTGGGGGTGGGGGGGGGATAATGTAATGAAGAATAATAAAATACATGTATTTAAAAATTAAAAGAAATATATGCAATTAAAGAATTGGGGAAGAAAAAAAACAAAATCCTCTCTTCTCGCTCTCTAAAAATATACAATAATATATAGCTAATTGCATTCACTAAACAGTGCAACAGAACACTGGGACTCAGTCCTCCTCTCTAGCTGTAATTTTGCTTCTATTAACCAACCTCTCAACAGAACTTTCTTAATTTTAAAGTTCTTGCACATCTTAGACATATCAGCCAGTGGGAAGTGAGCACAGAGGCAGCTTCTGAAGAAGAGGCCCATGATGAGATGGAATGTGACGACACAGACATAGTGGGGTCTTTCTTAGAATTCTAAGCTTTCTGGAGTGGAGGGCAGACAGCCTTGCTGTATGATAATCACAGAGGCTGACACACAGATAAGTCCGTGTGTGTGTGTTTGTGTTGGTGGAATACTGAGGTAAGGAGAGAAACTATCCTCTTTTTTGGTGGGGAGGGGCAGAGTGTCACTTTGTTGCCCTTGGTAGAGTGTCATGTATTCACGGCTCACAGCAACCTCAAACTCTTGGACTTGAGTGGTTCCTCTTGCCTCAGCCTTCCTAGCATCTGCGACTATAGGCCCAACATGACGCTCAGCTATTTTTGTTTTTTATGGGATCTTGCTCTTGCTCAGGCTGCTCTTGAATTCTTGAACTCAAGGGATCCACGTGCCTTGGCCTCCCAGAGTGCTAGGATTAGAAAACTATCCTCTTATCTTATGATACATGTCATTCAACTTCTGCACACATATGCTTGAGCTTTTCATTAAAGAGTTAAGGTGGAAAAGTCACCTTTCTGATCCCTGTAACTCCCTATTCCAGGTTAAGTCTTCCACTGCTGGAACTTGGAAAGAAGTTGCTTGTTTTAATGTGGAACACTGTAGGCTGGGCTGGTTTGCTCAGCAATCTGTGGTGGGTCCAGGATCAGCTTCTCTCTGGCTTACCTTCAACCACCCAGAAAGGTCAGTGCTCAGATGCAATGGGTCCACAAGGCACCCACCCTTTGTCACCATCTGTTTATATCCCAAAGAAAGATTTGATGTTGCAAAACACTGAAATTTAGAGTAAGCGGAGCAAGGAACAATCCATTCCTTGTTTTAAATCAAGTTGTCATAATCCAAAGGCAAGCTCCAACTTTAATAACAAACACCCAATGTTATGACATTTTACCTTTTCCAACTATTTATGTAGGCACAAATATTGTGTTTAAATTTTAAACTATACAGTTAACATAAAACAGTCCACCTACTTAAATATAGTAAAAATAAAGCTAGTTATGCCAATTTTGTTTCCCTTTTAGGTCTCGTTCTTTAAATAGATCATTCATTCAACAAATGTCTGTTGAATGCTCAGTGTCAGACCCTGGACTTGGTGCAGCATATCCCAAAATGAACCAGAATTAGTCCCTGTGCTCTGAGCACTGTAGAAAAACAGTAAGAAATGATGGAAGCCACTCTTAAAATGATTCGTGCTTTTCCATCTCTAAGGTCAGAAGAAGTATCAAAAATAATTCACCTTTCCTCTTCCTTCTCCACCAAGCCCTGTCCTCCCAAATGAAACCGTCATGAGATCTGAGAACTGCAGAGTCGCAAAAGTGATGCAAGCAAAGCCTAAATACATTTGGAGTATGTTTTTTTCCAGCAGTTTTAAAGAACTTGGGCTGTAAAACACAGAAGTGGAAGTGGTAGAAAAAACAGTTATTTCACAGTTACTCAAAGAAAGGTAAGGTGTGTGATGCTCTGCTCTTGGCATCCTGACTCTTTATCCCACACTCAGACGGGAATTGGATTTTAACAAGGAGCGAAGTTTGTGGTTTGGGAAAGACAGCATTTTTACTGCCTTGGGTCATATTTGAAATATTTGTAGCTGTTTAAAATAGGGTAATGTTATTTTTTCTCTTGTCTTCAAAACAAACCCAGCAAGCTTTTGTAAGTCAGAATAACAAGCATAAAATTGGGATATTGGAAAACCCACGGAATGGGCTTTGGAAAATCCATTCTCCCTCAGGACGAGTGTTTGGGTTTGGGTGCAGAGGACCATTAGCTTCTTGGGAGTCCACCTGACCTTGAATGACTTTGGGACCCTGAAGAAAGGGGGAAGGATTTCATGGGCAACAGATCTGGGATCTCCCATCCACTGTTCTTCATTGCAATGACAGAAGTGTGCACAGCAGCTTTGGGACTTTCCTTTTAGCCAAGGTGGCCTGTTTTTGCTTTAGATATTTCTTTGAAAGAGCAAAAAGTAATCCAGAGACGGATATTTCTTTAAGTAAGCAATTCCCAAAACCTATTGCCTTGGAATTCTGTCCTGTGAGCTGTGCTGTCTGGGGCCTAACCCTGCCAAAAGGCTTCCGGTGGGGGTCAAAGCTAGAACAAAGGTGTGAACTGTCCTCAGAGGAAGAAAACCCGGCTTTCCACTTTTAAGAAAAATTATTAAGGTGGCATGGTGGCTGAAACTAGAAATCCCAGCTACTCAGGAAGTTGAGGTGAGATGATGATTGCTTGAAGCTAGGAGTTTTAAGACCAGCCTGGGCAACAGACCCTTTTCTCTTTAAAAAAAAAAAAAAAAGGCTTGGTGCCCGCAGCACAGTGGTTATGGTGCCAGCCACATACACCAAGGCTGGCGGGTTTGAATCCAGGCCAGGCCAGCTAAAACAACAATGGCAACTGCAACAAAAAATAGCTGGGTGTTGTGGTAGGCACCTGTCATCCCAGCTACTGGGAAGCTGAGGCAAGAGAATCGTTTAGGCCCAAGAGTTTGAGGTTACTGTGAGCTGAGATGCCACGACACTCTACTGAGGGCTACATAGTGAGACTGTTTAGAAAAAAAAAATTAGAAAAAATTAGTCTTTGCCCAGAAAGAAATATATTAATATAGACGTATAGAGTCATGCACCTCATAACATCACTGTGGTCAATGATGGACATATATGAACCATAAGATTACAATAGCAGGCCAGGCGCGGTGGCTCACACCTGTAATCCTAGCACTCTGGGAGACAGAAGCATGTGGATTGCATGAGTCCAGGAGTTCAAGACCAACCTGAGCAAGAGTGAGACGCTGTCTCTGCTAAAAATAGAAAAACTAGCCGGGTGAAGTGGTATACACCTACAGTTCCAGCTACTGGGGAGGCAGAGTTAAGAGGATTTCTCAAACTCAAAAGTTTGAGGTTGCTATGAGCTTTGATGCCACAGTACTCTACCCAGGGTGACAGAGTCTCAAAAAAAAAAAAGAGATTACAATACCATATTTTTACTGTACTTTTTCTACATTTAGACAGGATTAGGTCCATAAACACTTACCATTGCTTTACAATTGTCTACTTTGTCCAGTCCAGTAATAAACTGTGCCAGTTTGTAGCCTGGGAGTGACAGGCTCAACCATCTAGCCTAGGTCTATAAGAGGCTGTACCACTTATAATTTTTTTTTAAATTTTTATTAAATTATAATTGTGTACATTGGTGCAATCATGGGGCAAAATGCACTGACTTTATATACATTCGGAAATATTTTCATTGAACTATTTAACATAGCCTTCATGGCCTTTTAATCACTATATGAAAACATTTATATTCTACATTTTGTAATTTTCACCTGTACCCTTCTAAGATGCACCATAGGTGTGATCCCACCAATCACCCACCTTCCACCCATCCTCTCCTCTCCCCTCTCCTCCCTTGCCCCTTTCTCCATTTCTTGTGCTATAACTGGGTTTTAGCCTTCATATGAAAGCTATAGATTAGCTTCATAGTAGGGCTGAGTACATTGGATACTTTTTCTTCCATTCTTGAGATACTTTGCTAAGAAGAATG
>CAUYON010030538.1:0-20352 GCA_963573935.1 Arctocebus calabarensis
GTGGGGTCTTGGGGTCTTGGTGTGTACCACACCTTTTGGGGGCAAAACATGATTGTAAGAGGGTCTTTTCCTAACAAATGCAACCAGTGTAACATGGTTTCTTGTACCCTCAATGAATCCCCAACAATAAAAAAAAAAAAAAAAAGGCTCAGAGCAAGAGATGACCTTGTCTCTCAGCTCAATTATATCAGATGCCCCCAAATGTGAAGCTAGTAATAAATATTTGCCGAGATCACTCCTGCTTTTGGTACCTGGCAAGATGGGAATGGAAGCCTGCCCACCTGAATGGCCTCACCATGAAAAAAATATTCATACAATATGATGGACTACTTATTAATGACAGAATAGGATTCTAGTAAAGCAGTAGTATCTTCTGAGCGTGTCCTTTTGATGTAAGGAATGTGTGTTTGAAAACTGGGGCTGGACTGTGATACTGGGAAATACATATCTGGTGGTAGACCTGTTTCCTACCATACAATTGCTAAAATCCTTGTACTCTCCAAAGTGGTGTCTTTTTGTATGCTAACAAGTTCACTGATGATTGGCAGGCTCTAGGCAGCTTCAGGTTGGGACTGGTCACCTGAAAGACCAAGGAAGGACTAGAGGGTTGAGACTTTCAACCTCATGTCCCAACCTCTGGGGAGGAAAGAAAGGCTGATGGTCAAGCTGATCCCCAATGGCCTGTGGTCTGGTCAATTGCGACTACATCACAAAACCTCCATAAAAAATGCAAAAGAACAGAATTCAGAGAGCTTTTGGATGGGTTCCTTGAAGGTGGCAGCAGGGCAGGCAAGGAAATGCCACTCCCTGCCCCCACACCTCACCCTACACATCTCTTCATCTGTCTCCTTTGTAATATCCTTTATAATAAACCAGTAAATGTAAGTAAGCAATTCCCTGAGTTCCAGGTCATGAGCTGCTCTAGCAAATGACTCGAACCCAAGGAGGGGGGTCGTGGGAGCACAGATGGCTGATCAGAAATGCTGGTGACTCAACCTGGGGCTTGTGATTGGCGTTTGAAGTGGGGGCAGTCATGAGAACCGAGCCTCACCCTGTGGCATCTGACGCTGTCTCCTTGTGGACAGTGCTGGGATTGGAGTAGATGAGCACACCCAGCTGGTGTCTGCGGCAGAGTCCCTTGCTTGGTCACAGAAGTTTCTGTGTTGACTTTTGTGGGGTGAGAACAGGGAGGAGGAAAGAGCAGCACTGGGTTAGGCTGTGAGTGGGTTTATTACAGGTGGTAACAGAGGTGGCGGGTGGTCTATCAACCCTGGGAGGGGACAGAGGGGAAACAGCTGTGCAGTGGCCACTCTACGGGAACCTCTGAGTGGGCCCTTGCTCCACTCGGGGGCTCCTCTGTGGCCTGGAGAAGCCGGGGTGGTTACGGTCTAGGAGATGGCTTCCAGGAAACCTTGAGAGGGCTTAGGAGAAAGAAACTTACTCTCCTAATGGCGGGCACTTGAGGTTAGGAATTTTTGTGTCCTGTTGACACATCCTGGCACTGTGTGGGTTCTTCATTTAAAACCCAACCAGAACCCCTGAGCTTCCAGCTTTTTATGTACTCTTGGCAAAATCATCTTCTCATTTCAAAAAGTAGGAGAAGAAGAAAAAAGGTACCACGCCTTCTCTCCAGGTAGCTCTCCTTGAAGCAGCCTGGACTCCACTTCCAGGGGAGGGGGGTGGGGGGTCGATGGCAAAGGACATAAATGAGATCCACAAAGAACCATTTTAAGCTTTGCTAAGTCAGAGAAGACCCTGACGTCTGCCTGGGCAATGGATTTGGAGGAAATGTCCCTTTAATAAAGAGGCTGTGAGGTGGGGGTGGGGGCTGTGCTCTGTGTCACTCACACACACCCCTGCCCTTAGGCCCCCAACAGATGTACCCCAATTTATTATACTTAGGAAACACCATAAATATTTCTTGAATTGAACTGCCTCACGAGCCTAATGTTGAAATGAAAGTTCAAAAGGAAAAAAATAAAGCCTAATGTCTTCCAAGCCTCCCACAGCGCCCCAGTCACATACACTTTGCTCTGTTTGAAGTTTGTCAAGGACAGGGTAACATCAAGGACAGAGTAAATACTTTTGCCCCAGTTTCCCCTAAAAGAAACATACTCCCAATCATCTCATTTTTGTCCAGCCACCGTTTCCTGTGTCCAACAATGACTTATTTGATACAAGCAAATGCTCCCCACAGTCGGGCCACCAGACTCTTTGGACGGTGCTGGGGCTGCGAGCCAGGGTGAACGGGGGTGTCCACTAGGCTCTTTGAGCTGGAGGAGAGTTGTGACAAAACCAGCCTTATTATTCTTGGAGAAAATATGTGGGTTTTTTCTTGCCTCCCCACACAAAGGTGATTTCAACAATTCCATTTGAATCCGACTTTTTCTTCTCTGAAAAGCCGTGTTTAGGTGGCCCTGGCTTTTTTGTGAGCTCTTTTTAGTATGGGGTGCACACACTGTCCTAATCCATTTTATCATCAGCTCATTGCTAACAAAGGGCCCCTGGAGCCCTGGAAACCCCCCTCTGATGCTGATTAGGGGTTTCCGGGTGTCAGTCACAGCCAGTTTGTTAGGGTGAGGGAGAGAGTGGTGTGTGTGTGTGTGTGTGTGTGAGAGAGAGAGAGAGAAGGAGAGAGAGAAAGAGAGAGGGAGAGAGAGAAAGCGAGAGAGGGAGGGAAAGGGGGTTCAGAAGCGTCTCTGTGTGTGGTCCGAGGCTATTCCTCATTTCATGAAATACATGCTTTATTCCTGGCTCTGGTTAAACTTGAGCGTCACTGAATGAGTCCCTTATCCACTTTCCAAAACACCGAAGAGGTTTGAAAGGGCTCTGTGGGTAGACTGTTACTATCAGCAAAAGCAAACAAGCCAACATATTTAGCTAAGCATTTTTTAATATTTAAACATCAGAACCTTTAACTATTCACAAACAGTTGAAGCCAACAATGAAAAAGGCAAGAGGGACGGCAAAGCTACAATATTCCTTCAGGTGGGCCTGCTGTCCCTCCGAGGGGCCTCTGGCTGTCTCCGAGTTGGAGCTGAGGACCCAGGGGGACCTCTGTGAATGGAGACCCCCGAGGCAGCCTGGGAGGTGGCCTGCAGTGGAAGTCACTCACAGCTGCTTCATAATCAGATGTGGTTTAAGCCTAACCTAGTGTTTCCCACCCTTAGGAAAATAAAAGTCTAGGCAGTCCCTCCTCGTAGAAAAGCAAAGCTCTCCGATGGCAGCACAGTTAAAATGCTAAGCTGGGGGTGACCCAAGCAGGGAGCAGGTACCACAAATATTATCCCTTTGAACACAGCCCGGGCTCCCCACTTGGGTGACTGACAGCCTGTAAAATCACCCTGAGACAGGCCACAGGCTGGACCCCACCCTGCCTGGACAGGATGGCACCAGACACCCGCCCTCCAGACTTCATACTACCAGCTGGAAGTGGCTTTCTGGTTTATGGAGCAAGACGGAGCTGTAAAGTCGGTCGTTCTCATGGGCCAGAATAAAGTCAGAGCCCCAGCCCCCTCCCCGAGCCAAACGAGGCTTCTGGAGGCCCCGCCAGGCCCCCCTGAGCCAGCCGGAGCACGGCCAGGCCTCCTGGTGCCACTGAGGGTCTGAATGGGCTCCCTGTCTGCCAGAGCAAACAAGCTCCCTGGGTGGGGACACTCGGGCACAGCCTGGCTCAGAGCAGGCCGGAGGTCACGAGTGACGCTGGGGAGGACAGGGGACTTCTTCTCTCTGGAGGTTCCACTGGGGAAAGCCTGCCAACGGGTTTGCCAAGGAGTTCATTCTGTGCTGGTATTATGGATTCACTGACAAATAGCCCCATTCAAGGAAGACAAGGCCCAAAGGGCTCTTCTGAGGCGACTGCTTCCCCATGCCAGCCAGAGCCCCCCTGCTGGCCACCCCAGGCTGCCACCCAGGCCTCCTCCTCTGCGCCAGGCTCACCCGGTGGGGCTGCCTAGTGTCTAAGGCTCTGTGTTCCGGGATATACAGTTTCCTAGCTTGAGCTCCTGTTTTCCTGCCTGTAAAATGTGAGTATTGATATCTGACTTGCAGGCCTCTAGTGAGGTTTAGAAAAGACCTCGGTTTAGGCAGTGGTAGGCCTTAGAAACTCCTCAATAAACGGCTGCAGTTTTCTCTGATCTAGTAGCTCTGCTGATACTCCATAAGCTGAAAGGCAGGGCCCGGGGGCTGGAGGGTTATTTGTCCCAGGAACTAGGATGTGGGGGTGAGGATGGTCTGACATCTTATCACTACCTACATGTTCCCCTGTCAGTGTCCCCATGTGCCCTGGAGATGTGAGCATGCTGTCTTCACTGCCCTCCTTCCTTTTACCCTGGAGAACTCTGAGGCCCGGCCCCTCCAGGCCCCTACACTCTGGGGCAGCCTCTGGCATCCCGGCCTCTGACTCTCGTAGCTGTCACCTGGAGGAGCTCCATGCACGGTTCGATGCCAGGGGACGGGTGAAGGCAGGAAGGACCCACTCACCCCCAGCTCCTTCCCCTCATCCTGGTAATCCTATGTCAGGAGGTGGCTCCTGTGGTTGGGACCCACTATCTAGCCCCTGTAGACCTTCCAAGGACATCATGAGAAGGTGGACTTCCTGAATCTATGGCCCAAGGAGGAACCATGGGATTGTAGACAACCTCCCTCCCCCTCCCCCACTTGGAAGCCTGCAGGATAAGGAGAAAAAAGTGGTGTCCTACACAGAACCGAAGCTCAGCAAATACTTGTTGGCCTCATGTAGTTTATTCTGAAGGGAGAGGGCAGGAAAATTTAGAAAAGAGTGGCAGGAAGGAGGGCAAAGATGGAGATGGAGGGAAAAAATGTGAACCTCAGATTTCCCAGAGGAATGATGGTGGTGTGAATGATGTTGACTCAGGACAGGATATCTAGTATGGGTGCTTCTACCCCCCAAACTCTGCAGGGGCTGGTAGTACTGTCTATGTGAAGAGGAAAGGGCATGACAAGTGTGAAGTGTCACCAGAGTCAGAGCACAACAAATGCACCTTGCATTTCTCTTCTGCAGAGGCAGGACTAGAGCTCATGTCTTTAAATTCCCAGAAGTGAGTTCTCTCTACTCTCTCTAGGAGCTCCCATACCATGTCATCCCAATTTGGTCCCAGAGACCCAAGTACATTTACGTATTTTAAGATTCAGCCCCTTGAGAAGACCTTTCTGCTAGATGGGACATCTCCAAGAGCCTGTGGGCTTAGCCATTAGTTGGCAGACTCTGAAAGCAGAATCAACACACCAAGCAGATTTCTCCCACCAGTGGTCCCAGGACCCAAGTTCCAGTGAGGAGGCTCTTCTCCTCCTGAAATTGCCATGTAAAGCAGCCTCAATGAAAAACTGCAAACCACCAAAATGACTGTGTATGGACTAAATGTTTGTACATCCCCAAATTTATATATTGAACTCCTAATTCCAATTGTGATGGTATTTGGAGGTTGAGCCCTTGGGAAGTGATAGGGTTGTGAGAGTGGGGGCCTCATGGTGGGGTTAGTGTCTTTCATAAGAACAAGCAGTAGAGAGATGATCTCCCTCCCCACCATGCAGGGGCAAGGGGACAAGGCACCTGGGAGGCAGGCAGAAAGCCCTCACCATACATCAAATCTGCCGGCCCCTTGATCTTGGACTTCCCAATCTCCAAACCTGTAAGAAAGTCTGTTTAGTCACCCATTCCATGGTATTTTTTTTTTAAAGAGATAGAGTCTCACTCTGTCCCCCTCGGTAGAGTTCCGTGGCATCACAGTTGACAGCAACTTCCAGCTCTTGGGCTTAGGCGATTCTCTTGCCTCAGCCTCCTGAGTAGCTGGGACTACAGGTGCCCGCCACAATGCCCGGCTATTTTGATTTTGTTGTTGCAGTTTGGCCGGGGCCCGGGTTCAAACCCACCCCCCTCAGTATATGGGGCTGGTGCCCTACTCACTGAGCTACAGGCACTGCCTGGTATTTTTTAGAGCAGCCTGAACTGACTAAGACCTTTAGTAGAAAACTGGCTGAATAAATTAAATATAACCATACAATGGAACAAAAACAGCCATTATAAAGAAAAAACTGGCATGGCCATGTGCTAATCTGAAATGATCTCTAATAAGCAGTGACTAAAAACAAGGACCAGAGTTATGGATATAAAAATTCCTTTTATATGCATAGATAGAACATGATCTTTGCTGGCTTACCAGTGAGCTTTTTTCTACCAGTGTATATCTCTTAAACGCTTCTTTGGTGGAGGGGCAACTGAGATTTTGTTGTACCTTCCTCTGTATCGCTTTATTTATTTTTTTTAACTCTCTATATGTGTTGCTTTTAGCTTTAATGAGAAGAATTGTATTCTGGCTCCTTGGATCCTCCATCCTTGAAGGCTGCATGGAGAGGGTATGGTTTAAAATAAAGGAGTTGTCCCAGTGCAATAGCTCATACCTGTAATCCTAGCACTCTGGGAGGCCGAGGCAGATGGATTGCCTGAGCTCAGGGGCTTGAGACCAGCCTGAGCAAGTGCGAGTCTCTATCTCTAAAAACAGGCGGGTGCCTGTAGTCCCAGCTACTCGAGAGGCTGAGGCAAGAGACTGGCTTGAGCCCGAGAGTTTGAGGTTGCTGTGAGCTATGAAGCCACAGCACTCTACCTAGGGTGACAAAGGAAGACTCCATCTCAAAAAAATAAATAAATAAAAATAGGGCGGTGCCTGTGGCTCAAAGGAGTAGGGCGCTGGCCCCATATACCAAAGGTGGCGGGTTCAAACTGGCCCTAGTCAAAAACTGCAAAATACTAAATAAATAAATTAATT
The DNA here is from genome assembly GCA_963573935.1 of Arctocebus calabarensis. Taxonomy (NCBI): domain Eukaryota; kingdom Metazoa; phylum Chordata; class Mammalia; order Primates; family Lorisidae; genus Arctocebus; species Arctocebus calabarensis. The sequence continues at coordinate 6,786 of CAUYON010030538.1, forward strand.
AATTAATTAATTAAATAAAATAAAGGAGTTGATCAGCAGGAAGGAAACAGGAGACCCCCGCCCACATTCAGCATCTTTGCCACACTAGAGGCAGTTGTAACTCAAGCTGCTTCCAGTAGGCATCACCATCCTCCAGACAAATGGGATGTAAATCACATGCCAATTACGAGAATCCCACCGACTTGTCCACCTACCCCCCAGCACAGCCATAGTGTCTTGCATGAGAAGGGGAAAAAAGAGAGAAAGAAAGAAAAGCAGTGATCCTGCTGCTAACAGTAAAACGTGCCCATGGACAAATTGGATTAGTCCCCCCTGCATTTCCCCTTCCTGTCCTCCGTGCTGCGGCTCAGCACTCAGGAGAGGGAGTTGAAGAGACACTGCAGAGCCTCCTGCTCACACATGGCAAACCCATGTTTGGCCATGAGAGGAGTCATTTTTCCTGGCACTCTAACAGAACTCAGGCAGGCAGGCCCTCTGGAAGCTGCCAGGGCACTGAAAGGTGAAACAGCCGCTGTGAAATTCACCTCCTAGAAAGAAGTGTGCTTTTCTGTTTTTCCAACTCCTCAGACCTCTTCCAGAACCTCTACCCTCTGCTTTGAAGGAAATGATGAATTCAAGTCAACCCATGTCTCCTGACTGTTTCCTAAGGCCAAGGCTCTGTAGTGAGGGCAAACATGAGGTCGCCCCTTACCTCCCAGGGTCTCCAATTCACTGGGGGATTATCCTACCAGCCATGGGGGGAAATGGTTTAATTACGGTTTAGCTGATTGGACCCAGCCAACAGGCCCCTTCTGTTGTTCAACAAACAGTATCTATTTTGGGTCAGAACACCTGGATTTTATTCTTGGGGTTACAACTAGCGGGAGGCTAATTCAGGGCAAATCATTTTTTCCTTTTTGGCCTGTGTCCTTACTCACAGCAGTAGGGGCACCTCAGACTTGAAGAGAATATAAATAAACTGACAGGACATCTGTCTTTGGCATCCGTGCATAGGTAAGCACGCACGTGTTTATTTGGAGGGTCAATTTTGGGGGACAGTGAGAGAAAGGCATGTCCACCAAATCAAAGTAGGTGGAAATAAGAGGTAAAAATGAATTTGGAACCATGAGCCTTGCTGGATGGGGAAGGAGAAATTGTCTTGCACCTGAGGTGTTGTGAGGAAAGAGGAAGGTGGGTGGAAGAGGAAAAGAGAGGAAGAGATCAGAGGCCTTCGCCTCGCTCTGGTGAAAGGATGGATCTGTGTTTGGGGTTTGTGTGGGAGAAGGTATGATGCATAAAGAAGACTGATGGGGAAGCACCCTTGAAATCTCAGGCTTATCAGAGCCCAGGAAGAGGGGAGGGCCTTGGGTGTATGTGAAGCTATGGCGGACCCTGCAGGAGCTGGAAGCTGTGTTTCAAGGTATGTAGTGCTGGAAGATGCTTCCCTCTCTGCCTCCTCGCAGAATTCTCTGATGCTCTGCTGGCCCCTACAGGGATATGTTGTAATAAATGCCAACCAGACAGACATCCAGATCCATGCTGTGCTCCTGGACTCCCCACAAGTCATCCAAGCTAGATTTCCAGCTGATTTTCTAAGGACCTGAGATATCAAAGCAGGGAAGAGCCTGTAGAGAGGGTGCTTACTGCTCTGTGAAATGCTGTTCCTACCTGCCAGGTGCCCCAAACAGAAAAGTTGGGGTGCCCTGGAGAGGGGAAGAGAGGGAGAAGTGTCACCTACATGTTCTGACCAGGAAAGGTGGTGTAACCTCAGAGGGGCCCCAGAGTCTGTCAATGCTCCAAAAATGCCAGACAGCATTTATGTGTGACGACCCACCATCTCTGTGACAGGCAGGCTGTCACAGGCACTGCTTTAAGCTATTACTTTTAACTCATTTCATCCTCACTCAACTCTGCAGGTAGATGTGCATGATTATTATCTTAAGTCCTATTTTATGGATGAGGAAACTGAGGCATAAATTGATTGAGTGACTTGCTTAAGGTTATACAAGTAGTAAGTATATTAGTTAACCAATTGTTTTTTTATTTATTTTATTTTATTTATTTATTTTTTTGAGACAGAGCCTCAAGCTGTCACCCTGGATAGAGTGCCATGGCATCACAGCTCACAGCAACCTCCAACTCCTGGGCTCAAGCGAGTCTCTTGCCTCCACCTCCCAAGTAGCTACAGGTGCCCACCACAACGCCCGGCCATTTTTTGGTTGAAACCATCATTGTTGTTTGGCAGACCTGGGCTGTATTCAAACCTGTCAGCTCAGGTGTACGTGGCTGGTGCCTTAGCTCATTGAGCCACAGGCGCCGAGCCTAGTTAACCAACTGTTACCAGATTACCACAAACATAGCAGCTTAAAACAAAGCACACCTACTGTCTCCCTGGTTCTGTGGGCCAGCAATCAGGCACAGCTTACCTGAGTGACCTGGCTCAGGGTTCCTCCTCAGGCTGCAGTCAAGGTGTCAGCCAGAGCTGTATTTTCATCTGGAGGCTCGACTGGGGAAGAATCTGCTACTAAGCTCACATGGCTGTTGGCAGGTGGCTGTTCCTTGAGAGCTGTTGAAGTGAGAGCAGTTTCTTGCTTCCCAGGTCTTTCTATGTGGTCATTCACCTTTGAGGGTCATTCACACGTGGTGGTTTGCATCTGCACAGCTAACTAGGGAGGTAGCCTGCTAGCAGGAAGTTACAACTTACGCATCATCACTACTGAAGTGGCACCTCAACACTTTTGTCATATGCTACTGGTTAGACGCAATGATGAGTCCCAAAGACACTTATCAGGAGGGACTGACACAGACAGCACACCAGCAGACCGGGCTCATTGCGGGTCATCTTTGAGTCTATCTGTCACAGTAAGGAATGTACTATATTTGGTGCCAGGCAGCTTGGCACCAAAACTTACATACCTAATCATGACACTCTTCTCCCAGTGATGGTCAGCTGTGACCCTCGTCTTGTACCTGTCCCTCTCTCATGTGTTCTTTTCCCTAACTGCAGAACCCTACCAAGAGGTAGCAAAGATCTGCTGGCTTCTAGCCATCAAGCTTCTGATAAAGTAATGAAGGGCACAATGTACTGCCAAATGGTTCCAAAACTCACCAGACTCCATCAGGCAGGACTCCAACAGGAAACAGAAGGCATGTTCAACTTAGGATAATTAGAAAAGAGGTTTTTTTTGACAGGGACAACTTACAAGGCTTGGGCAGGTACAGGCAGGCCATGCAGAGACCTGGTGATGAAGATGTTGTCTATATCTTAGATATAATTCTAAAAGCATAAGCAACAAAGGAAAACAATAGATAAATTGTACCCCAGTGAGATTAAACATTTTTGTACTTTAAAGGATTTCAGCAAGAAAATGAAAAAGTACCCCACAGAAAGGATAAAACATTTATGACTGAAAAACGACTTGTATATAAATATAAAAAGAATTTTTACCACTCAATAATAAAAAGCCAAATAACCCAGTATAAAAATGAGCAAATAATCCAGTGTCATGTCTCCAAGGAAGATATAAAAATGGTCAATAAGGATATAAAAAGATGCTTGCTATCATTAGTCATCAGCGAAATGTAGATCAAAACCATTTCACTCTCACTAGGATGACTAAAAGCAAAAATCAGATAATAACAAGTGTTAGCAAGTGGGTGGAGTAATTGGAACCCTCCTACACTGCTGGTCAGAATGAAAAATGGTTCAGCCACTTTGGAAAACGGCCTGGCAGTTCTTCAAAGGGTTAAACAAAGAGTTACCATACGACCAGAAATTCTACCCCTAGATCTGTATCCAAGTGAAATGAAAACAAATGTGCAAACACAAACTTGTGCACAAATGTTCAGAGCAACTTTATTCATAATAGCCAAAATGAGGAAATAATCCACATGTCCATCACCAGAAGGATAGATACTCAAAAGACGGTATATGCACACAATGGCATGTTATTCAATAAGAAAACAGAACTATAGGGGACATGAGGTATTTGGAGTCTGATCAAGGTAAAGGAAGGGACCATGTAAGGCCATAACACATAAGATTTATTTGGCGACAGAGGGACATTGTTGAATGAATGGAGAAGTCTCACATGGCATGAGATCACCCAGTGACTTACAAAGAGGGGACCACCTTCCATAGGTGGGGGAGGCAAGGGAGCTCTCAGAGAGGGGGCCAGACTGGAGGCTTTGGTGTCAGGCTTCGGCCAGACTGGTGCTCGGCAGCATGGAGAGAGCCTGTGGGTCGGAGGACTCCAGAAGGTAGTACCACCTTGGGGCTATTTGTGTACCAGAAAACTCAGTCTTCTCAAGGACCAGCAGGTGGTGAATGAAGTTTCATGGGGTTTGCTGAGTAGGTAGGCCCTCAATGCCTGGAAATCCCTTATTAGGTTGTTCTTAAAGGGAATGTACAATTTCAGGTTTGGCACTTGCAGGCCTTTAAGCTGAAGGGGTCTCCTCTGGCAGTGAAGAAACAAATTACCTAGAAGCCATTGCGAGGGGCCATCTTTCACTCATTATATAATAGGAATGAAGTGCTGCTATGTGCCACGGTGGAGGACACTGACAACATCAGGCTAAGTGGAAAGAGCCAGGCATGAAAAACTGTTTATGATTCCATAAGAAATGTACAGACTCGGCAAATCCACAGAGGCAGACAGGAGATTATTGACAGTGCTGAGTGGGACCGAGGAATGGAAGGCGTGATGGCTAAAGCACATAGGGCTTCTTAGTGGGGTGATGAAAGTGTTCTTAAGTTGATTGTGGGATGGTTGTACAACTCTGTGAATATGCACCAAACATTGAATTGTGCACTTAAAATGGGTGAATTGTATGGTATTCAATTAAATCTGCTCTTCCAAAAGAAAAAAAAATTAAAACTTTGAAAAAAAAAAAAACTGCGCCCACGGGCTACTTTCTTTAGTACTGATGTTTTAGTGTTAAATAAACAGACTGGCCCTTCTTTCAGGACAATGTATGACCCCCAAAACAAAAACTGTTAATCAGGCCCTGTTTTTATCAAAGATATACCTTTGCTCCCCAACTTGGCTAAATCTCCATGTCTGGATTGTACCTAGGCTGGTGAGGAATAACAGAGCACATATATTCTTTCAAAAAAAACCAAATAGTTCAAACTTACAGAAAGCTTACAGAGAATTTACAGGAATACCAAAAATAACACCAATATAACCTTCACTCAGATTTATCAATTGTTACCCTTTTGCCATAGTTACTATATCACCAGAATGTGTATGTGTGTGTGAGAGAGAAAGAGAGAGAACATTATGGGTATGTTTCTGGCCTCTCGATTCTACTTTATTAATTTATGTTTATCCTCATGCTGAGACTACATCATCTTAATTAATGACTCTTGCTTAGAGGTGGATCCTTCCATGCAACTCATTCCTCCAGTGAATGAACTGCCCAGTCCAGCCCCAGGCCAGGCCCTGGCCCTGCCCCTGCCCCTAAGGATTTGGTCCCTTTTAAAGGTGCAGCTCCGTGGACACTAACACCTGGCTATTATCTCTGGCCACGTCCTTACTTGCGGCTCCTTTGGAGCCCTTCTTGGTCTTGCTGTTGGCCATGTTAGGCAAAGGAACATTGCCATGGCCCAGTCCTAGGAGCCTCCTCAAGAGTGGATAGGTCAGAGCAGTTAAGGCTCTGTTACAGTTTTAACTATATTTCCCCCAAAGTTAACATGCTGAAGTCCTAATCCTGAGTACTTTAGAATATGATCTTATTTGGAGATAATGGGGGTTAAGGTGAGGTCCTTAGGGTGGGCTCTAGTCCAATATGACTGGTGTCCTCATAGGAAGAGATAAGCCAAGAGGGAAGATGATGTGCAGGGGGAGGCTGGTCATCTATGAGTCAAGGAGACTGGCCTGGGACGGGTCTCCCCTCACAAGCCTCACAGAGGACAGCCCTGCCCAAACTTGATCTTGACCCTTACACCTCCAGACTGTGAGACAGCAAATATCCACTGTGTGTGGTACTTTGTTCCAGCCACCCTGGAAGGCTCCTTGCTCCCCCTCCTGCTCCCTTAACCCAAATGTCTCCACTTGGCCTTGCTTCACATTTCATTTGAAAATTGGCATCTGTTGGTTTAAGATTAAAGTTTGGGAATTCATTGCTATCATCCACACCTCTCCCGTTTCATAGAGGAGAATGCTGATGCCCACTGAAATGACACCTCTGAAGTCACAAAGTCCTTTCTTATGACTCATGTTTTACTTTCTTGAAGGTTGAAGGAGAAATGGAAGGAAGAGAAGGAGGGAGGCTGGATCTGAGCCCCTGTGAGGCTGCATCACGGCTACTAAAGAAAGACCGTGCTGCGTTAGCTCTGAAGAGCAGCAAGGCCGGGTGTCTTGCTCTGCCACAGCCTCGGGGAGCCAGACACCTTGCTCTGCACCACTGCAGCAGCCCCAGCCTCCTCCCTGTCCTCTCACACTCACACCAGCACGGAGCCTGCATTGCACCTCCATCGCACCTCCATCTGCCCCTGGGCCACTCCTTCCTTCTCGGACCTGCTTAGGTGGACAAGTCTCTTCATTCCTGGGGATTGTCGACTCTCCCCCCGCCTCCACCCAAGTTCTGAAGCAGCTGTTAGAAGATTCTTCCGTCCTCCCCTCCTTGCCTCTCTTTAAACCTTTCTTGCTCTCCCCTCTTGCACATTTGTGATGCATGGTGGCAGAGATACTTCTGGAGCTTTGGGTTGTACAAAGTGCTGGGTCCAATCAGTGTTGCCAAAGATTGGATCATATCTTCTCTAGTAGCTTTTCATAAGTTTCTTGTGTTCATTATGTCACGTTGCCCTCGCCTGGCCAGAAAAGCTTACATCAGCAGAAGTTCAAGTTGTTGCACGTTATTACTGGAAATGAGTTAACTTGAAACATGCTTGTTTGGGGAACCCGCAGAGGCGGTGCTCTCGTAGGACTCCGTGCCAACTCATTGTTCAGCGTGGGCACCCAGGGCTGCCCTGGAGATGGCTGCAGCCCCCAGTGCCACCAGCAACACAGTATCTTAAATGTGGGGCTCTGGAGCTCTGCGGCTTCCTTATTTAGATAGCACCTATTCAGAATCATCACTGGGGTTCACCCTTGTCCTCATTCTCTATTATTTTCCTGATGGAAAGAGCAGGGAAGACTGTGCCTCTGGAACAAAGCTCAGGATGGAGCCATGTACGACCCTTCTGGAAATACTGCTAATGAGTGGCACAGCTGGGGCCCACTATGACTTTATTTATAAAAATAGGCAGTGAGCCAGGTTTTGCCTGTTGGCCTGTTATTGATAAGACACTTCTCTGAGCCCTAATGTCTTCTGTAGATTATCCAAATATCCCCTGTAACCCTCCAGGTTTAGGTCCCAGGCAGAGTAAGTCATAGGGATAATTTGCCTGAAATCCCCACCCGCCACGGCATCAGCCCTCTCTTACTGTGTCTCCTAGAAGCTGAGAGGGAAGGAGGGAGGGCAGGAGAGAAATGGAGAGAGAAAGAGAGAGAGAGAGAATGCAATACATGTGGTGTCTACATACATAAATAAGTAACCCCACAATCTCTCTTCTCTGTGTGGTCCCCCCCTCTGCCTGCCAGGCTGTCTGCACTCACCCTACAAGCCTGCACTGGGGCCAGGGCCCTGCTGCCAAAGCTCTCCCCAGAAACTGTTGGTGCCGTGACATAGTCTCTTTATTCAGATTCCAACCATAGTGACCCTCATGTCCCAGCCAACTGCCCTTGATCTCTGATGTTCCCCCCAGAGTCCATCCATCTGTACCTGCTTCAGCTTCCTCCACCACCCATCTCCCAAGTGGGCATGAAAACACCCCTGCCTACAGCACTGTGCTTAGACGCTGGATGCTATAGTTCTTCCAGTTTTGTTTCCCAACTGCCATGGGCATGAGGCTCCCTGAAAAGAGGCCTTGGTGCCGTCGGGGAACTAGAAGGGGGAATATTCATGCCGGGACGTGTAGCCCTTTTCTCACAGCACACCTGGAGTTCAGTCGGCCCAGTGTGCAGCAATCCTTCCACACCCAGGGAGAACTTTTCACTCCAGAAATTTGCTGCAATCTTGTTCCCCAGAGAGTGCCAAGTCCTTCAGGTGCTTTTGAATCTCACATGTGGCTCAAGTTCTTTTGAGTAGGGATCCCAGAAAAATCAAGACAGATGACTGGACACCATTTTTATGTGACCCTGAGAATGTGATCCCAAGTAAGGTGGTTTTGTCTGCCTGGAGCACCCAGAGGCTCCCCTGGGAGCCAACACACAACTCCACACCCCACAAAGTCCGAGTCTTGTAAAGCAAGGAGTTTTACCTGATTATATCCCAATACCCTGTAGCTCTGAAGTTCGATGGCTTCCCAGCACTAAGTAGGAGAAGAAACAGCAGCCAAGTATTAGAAAGGCTCTTACCTGGGCTAATTGGCACAATAAGGAAAAAGGGTTAAAGCTCATTAGATTTCTAAACATCCTGGCTGAGTCAAGAACTCCAGATTTGGAAGTTGGAACTTGTCCCCTGTGTTAGCTACTTCCAATAATTCGACCTGGATCTGTTTCATCTGAGGTGAGAGCACTCCTGGCCCGGAAGAATGAAGGCACAGCCATGTGGTTCTGGGCCTCACCAGGCAAACACATTCAGAGCTTGTCCAGATCCTTCCTTCTAGGAAGGGGGTTTCCGCTGGACCAGCTCTCAGGTGATACCCAGAGCTTTACCCACATAGAGTAACTTCACACAATTCAAATACCTATTCACCTAGGAAGGAGCGATTGATTCCTGGGGTATCACTTATCTAATGCTATGAAATAAACCACCTCAAAACTTAGAGGCTTAAGATGACAATGACACATTGTCTCTCTTGGCTTCTGCACCAGTTCACCTGGCTCACCACATGGCTGCCTTCAGCTGGAGGGTCAGTAAGATCAACTTACTCGCCTATCTGGTAGTTATTCCTGCCTGGACTGGCTTCCTTACATGGGGGTCCCAGGGCAGTATTCCAAAGTGACAAAAGCAGAAGCTAGAAAGCCTTCCACCTAGCCTCGACGTTTACACAACCTCACCTCTGATGCAGTCTGTTGGTCAAAGCAAGCCGCATGGCAGGCCCAGATTTATGAGAAAGGGAAACAGTTTCTACCTCTTGATGGAAGGAGTAGAGCGGTCATGTTACAGGGAATCACGGGCTCCATTGTTGTAGTCATCTTTGTATTTGAAGGACATTTGAAGAACAACACAGGTGTGACGACATCCTCTGAACAATTCTGGTCTTGAGGAGAAGACCAGACCGGAGAGGCCTACATCCTTCTTTAGGAAAAGGCCTTTGTTGATAAAAAGACAAAAGATTTAGGGCTCAGAACTGCAGTCCTGCTTTTAACTCATTTGAGCTAAGTAGGTTGCAAGTGACAGAGAAGCCTGAGCTGGCACACTCAGTCACACAATACCCTGTGCCTCCTCGACACTCTGCAGAAAATCCCCACGCAAGACAGGGGGAGGGGATGCACTCCCTCAACCTTAGACCTTCTAGCCACCAGAACTTCACAAAATAAATTCCTTTTTCTTATAAATTACTCACTTGCAGGTATTCTATTATAAGCCACAGAAAACAGACTAAGACGATATACAAACCTTCTTGAACAATGTTTGATTCCATAGTATGTGCTCACAAACATTAATTATTACTACTGATTATATTTGTATGATATGAGATAATATATAGAAAGCCTGAAAAATCTCTTTTTGTTTCCTGGGAATGGAAATGATAGATGTTGGAGAAAATATGTATTAAGTGTCTTTTGTTTACCTCAGAAGTGCTCCTTGGGAGTTCTCAGAAACTCCCAGGGAGACATTCACTCTTGCTTCTCTGGAGCAGCCAAGGTCATATTCCACACAAGTGTCTAAGCATGCCAGCCAAGGGGTTAAGCAAGCTAACTTCCTTCTGTCTAGTGCTGGACCATACACTTTGTTTAACATACAAATGTGCTTTTTTAGAAAAGCAGAGTTTCATCAGGCCAGAAACAGTTGTGACAAACAGAAATTGTCAAAAATGTTGCAAAGGGTAGCCTACACTAGATTTCAGGCTGTGCACTCCAGCAAACCTTCATTTCTGGGTTACTCAGGAAGTGATTTATTCCAAATTTCCCCAAATTCCTTCAATTTCCACCACAAAACAATTACCCTAAACACTCCAAATTAATCCACTTTATTCTGCTATGGGTCGAAGGAAGGGAAAGGAAATTTCCTGATTGATCCCTTAGTCAAGTGCCATAGATTTAAATCTGCATGCAGGAATGAGCTTTGCAGAAAATTTTGCCCCGGAACTTTTTTCCCCCATTAACTCACACAGAATTTGTCTCCATTTCTCCTCTCTATTTCCCAATTAGAAAAGTTTATGAACTTTTCTTAAAGTCATCTTAGGGAGGGAAAAATCTTCATCTCTGAAATGGAATAGCTCTTTTAACAGCTACTATGTTTTATCATCCCCTCTGGGTCACTGGGGCCGCAAAAGGGCTAAGCAAGCAGTTCCAAAAGCAAACAAGACCCGCGGAGAGTCACTCCAGGGCCCTTTGGGAAGACAGCAGAGTGAGGCTGGGTGTTCATCCTTCAGGAAAATATTTGAACACAGCTGTTCCTCTCCTTCCTGCCACCCATGTGGTTGTGTTTTCAAATATGGCTTGAACTTGAAGAAGTTTCCATTTATAAAAATTCTTCTGCAAAATACTCTTTCCAATAACAATATTCCCATGCGTGCCTTTTGCTTCTGATATTTTTCTTATAAATTAATCTGCTAAAAAAGAGTCCTCTTGTCCTTTGGCTTTTTGTGTCCGCAAATGATCCCACCCCCCGCCCTGCGGTTTCAAGACCTCCTGCTTTGGCACTGGAACCCAGAAAGTTTAGGCTGCCTTCTTTTCATTCCTGGGAGCTTATCTTACATGATTACGACAGTCTGTGCAGTGCTCTGGGCCAGAAGTGCAGTGGTGGCATCCACATAGCCTCAGAGGAGCTTGGGGGCCTCAGAGAGCTCAAAGGATGCCCAGGCAGGTGGTCTCCAGAGGGCACTACACACTCCCGTCCTGCTGCTCCTTATGACTTTCCACCTTTGGAAAGAGAAGACTGGTTGCCTTGGTAGTTTCTGTCCCCAAATACTACGTATGTGTAGGCCAAAGATCCCTGCTGGAGCACAGCGGCTCCCAACTGGGCTGCATTCTGGACTCACCTTTCCTGATCCTAGGGCAGGCCCCACTCTGCAGATGAAGCTCTTTGCAGGTAAGACCCTGCCAGAGTATTTTTGGAAGTGTCTCAGGTGACTCCAATGTTCCACTAAGATTGAGAACCACTGCCCTGGGGGATACCTCACAGCACCTCCACCTCTAAGACATAGAGTATCAGATTCCCAACTGAGTGGAGTGTTTTAGCCAATAGCTGCTTCCTAGAACTGATCAGGCCGGAAAGGCTTTGACTGTCTGGGTAGGCTTCTCCCCTGGTAGAAGTTTTCTCTCTGCCATGTAGGGATTTTATCCAATTAAGTCCAAAACCCTTATAATGAGGACTGTACAATATCATTCACTTCCAGGGGTGGCTCCCTCTCAGGCTTCCTGATGAGGTGATTATGAGGACACTCCTCTTTCGGTCATTACAAAATGCCTTGCAGTCACTGCACTGTGACTCAAGCTATAAACCAATTTATGGTTTAGTCAATATTACATTTCTCTAGCAAGAAGAAAGAAAGGCACAAATTAAAATATGTATATATGGGGGAGGAGCCAAGATGGCGGTCTGTAACCAGCTTTCTGCAGACGCTCCCGTCCAGAAGGAGAGTTAAAGGACAGAAATTTAGCAAGAAAGCCAACGGTTTGGAACTGAGACAAAAGAGAAGGTCAAAGAATGTGCATCAACCCTGCTGAAGCGACCTGCAACCCCAAGGATACAAATAAAAGGTACAGAGCACATCACCAAGTGGACGGGAGTCCCCTCCCCCATGAGAGCCGCTCGCAGTATACGCCATACCTCCATACAAACAAGCAAGCAGAGTTCAGATGTCCCCCCACTCTACCCCACGGGAGAGACCCTCTAAAAACCGGACCTCCTTCCCCTACTAGGGTGCCGCAACACCCTCCTGCCAGGCATAAAACTGTATATATTCTCTACCTTCAAGTTGGAACTCCCGGCACTCCCCTCTACTCTCACCCTGAGGTCTAGAGGTCTGTCACCCACGGAGTCCAGATTCTTGGACATTTTCTTGAGGGGTTTGGACAGGGCGTGGGCTGTTGCTGATCTGTGCTGTTTTCCCGGCTCGGGAATGGTGAGAGGAAAGTGAGCCGAGAGGAGGCCATAGCGGAGAGGCGGTCCCCTGAGGCACCGAGCGAGCACTGAGAAAGCTTTGCTAAATTTCAGCCGCACCTGGCCCTCAGGGGATGACAGCTGAGACGAAGGCCTGAAGATCACAGACTGAGTCAGGACTATTAGCAGACCTGTGTCTCTTCCACAGGGGAGAAATTCTGCGAACTTGTTCTGTTCTATCAGCAACATCAATCAGGGACAGAGCTGGAACAGAGTGAATTGCCCCAGCTCCTATCAAGTACCCAGGTTGTCACTCCTCATCTCCCCCCCTGCCAACACCGACATAATTGGTGGACTGGCTGAGGAGCCACAGAGCACCTTGTGACCTAGGCAGACGCAAACCTCTAGAGCATCTGCTCATTGGAGGGAACTGGATCACAGCCCTACAGAGTTACCAGAGACTGGGTGTGACAGAGGGGCAAGGCGAGGAAGGAGGCATCAACCTTCCCAGACTAATTTACTGGCTGGGGGGGCCCTCCTGAGCTCACAGAAACCTGGAGTGAGTTATACTAAAGCTGCCAGCAGACTCCTGCTATCTAGTTGCCAGAGACTTTTCAACTCTTTGATTTGAGGTTGAGCTGGGACAATTGATTGGGACCTCTTCAACTGGGTGGTACACTGGGTGTGTGGTAGTGAGAAGGTTTGATTTTCCTTTTCCAATTGTTGTGGAATTATTGTGGGGAGCTTGGTGACCTAACTGCTGGTATTTCTCCACAGCTCAGATTCCAACACAGAGTAATAAATTCTCTAGGGTAAGACAGAGACCAGCTGAAAATAAGACAGAGCCACTTAACCCCACCACATCAAGAAGGCCCCCAGTTGCACAGGCAATAGCAAAGTACAGGTTGGCAAAACTCTAGGGGAAAAGGTACAAACACCAGTACCAGCTTACAGGCAAAGGACTGGTCAATCACTACTCCTAGAACCCCCAACCCAATTCATCCTTACCTACTCACCCAGCCAAATGGTCCAAAATAAATATGGGGCTGAATCAGTGGAGAAGCTCTGGAAACATGAACAACCAGAGAAGATCAACCCCCCCCCCCCAAGGAACAATTTGGCAGACACACATGATGATCCTATGCATAAACAGATGGCTGAGATGTCAGAAATCGAATTCAGAATTTGGATTGCAAACAAGATCAATGAAATAGAGGAAAAATTGGAATTAGAAATTCTGGGAGCATTTCAAAAATTGTCTCAAAAAGTCAAGGAATTCAAAGACCAAATGACCAAAGATTTTGACACATTGAGACAAGAAGTTGCA
>CAUYON010030539.1:0-29153 GCA_963573935.1 Arctocebus calabarensis
TATCCATTCATTGATACATTCATTCACCTTGCCCCCGGGGGAAGGGACTGTATTCATTCGTTTCCTGGCCAAGGAACCCATAGACCTATATATTCCCTGAGACTAAAGGCCTAAAGGAGGAGACGGGGAAAGACTGGGAGAGAAACGGAGAGAGCTTCTCTCTCCCCACTTGAATTCTCTCCCTCTACCAGGAGCTTTAGTGTTTTCTGTAAATAAATTCTGTCTTACCACTGGGGAGTGGGAGGGAATAATGTAATGAAGAATAATAAAATACATGTTGAAAATAAAAAAAATAGACAGAATACAAGTAATATCATTAAAAATGCAAAGGAAAGAAAAACTAGAGTTTAGCAGCATTACTGAACTGAAGAGACTGCCACAACAGAGGGTTTGGTGCACAAAATCCAGAAAATCAATGTGAAAGGATGAAAAGAACATATTTAAGAGATATTATGGTGCAGCAGTTAAGTTTAGATCAAGAATTTAATCAGTAAACCATAATTTTTTTCTAATAACAGACAAAGATAAGTCTTTTACCTCTTAAGTTACTGCAAAAACTGTATTAAATGTTCTCTAGTAAAAGTTATTGGGTAAAAAGGAATTGGCATGGCAGATGATATAATATGTAGTATTATAATATAGTTCTAAATACTTTTTTCAAGTATCAAACATAAAAGAATTAGCATGCAAAGTACAAAAGTGAAAGGTTTATTTAATCTGAGTCCATTAGAAGAAAAAGATGAATTGATAAAGACAATAAAAAACAAAAGGAGTGATTATTTTAAAATACTTCAATAATCTATACAAGAAGTTGTAATAAGAGTCATTAAACCAAAACAAACAGCAAAAAAAAAAAAAAATCTAGAATATATAAGGACTATCCTAAGATAAATTGGAAATTAGAAACAGAAAAGTGAAAATAATGAGAAATTATAAATAATTGTTCTTGGAAATAGAGACAGCTAAGCCAAGTGATTTAGAATTCAGAGGTTATTTATAGCCATCACCAAGATCATTATAAAATTAATACCAAACATTTAGTGAGCACTCACTGTGTCAGGTCCGCAGTACCTTACTATTTTTTTATAGTTTAATATTTAAGGATAATGAAAAGATAGTTTTCTGCTGAAAGGTCAAGGTTGTATAGAAATGGGAGAGAGACAAGAAAAGATGAAGGCAAATAAAGACATTGACCAAAGGCAAAGGTCAAAGATCATAAACTTAACATAAGGCAGGTTAAAAGCAGTGTCAACGTTCATTGTATTTAAGATGCCTTTTCACAAATTAGAAGCTGCTGAATTTGATACTGAGGGTATAAAAAACTCATCAAGAAGCCACAGGAAATAAAACTGGGGCAAAGCGGAGACACCGTGCAGAAAATTTTGTAAGAATCCCCACATTCCTAATTAAAACCAATATATGAAAACAGGGCAGTTTTCCAAAAGAAGCATATAAGGATAAAGTCCCTCCTAATAATGGCATGCATTATAGGGAAAGATTGGGGGGCCAGATGGCTGAGATTATGAACTGGAAGAGAAACAGGAAGGGAGCTGGGAGGAGCAGGCAAGAAGGAGGCTTAAATAAAAATTCACTGAGTATTATCAAAAGGAAAAAAAGAATCCAAAAGAAATAATCCATTAGATTATGTCCTAATCATAAGGTAAAGTCCTTGTGGGAGAGCCGAAATGTAGAAGCCTATAAATGAGTGAAGGAGACAGGAGGCCGGGCCAAGTGGGAAAACCCACTTTATAGAAAAGATGGGTAAACCACATCACAGAAAAGAGGAGGAAGAAAGACTCAGAGGGAAGAGAAAATGTAAGAAATTGAGTTTCAAAGCCATCCAAAATGTTGGTTAGGGGTAGAGTAACATATGCATACAGAAGTAATACTTTTAAATGCCATTTTATGACCGTAGATATATAAAGATAAAATATTACATATCGAAAATAAGAATTAAAACACAAATACTATTTCATCTGCTAAATTCCAGATTATAAGTAAACGGCATTCATTAGGCTCAAGGTACTGAAGCCACGAGAGTTACTCCAAGGGCCTTCTTATAACAGTATCAAATTCAAGAACACTAGAAGGGGAATCAGGGATTGGCTCCCTCTAATTTATTTCCCCTGGGTGTGCACAGGCATCTACAATGGAATGACTGTTTCCTATTCCAGCTACTGTAACTTAACTCTATGCTTCCACTGTGGCGTTTGCTTTTTCTTAATAATGGAGTGTCAACATTCCATATTTTTGCACTTTACAATAGTTAACAACGTTGGGACTTCGTAGTTATTGTAAACTGCTGTGAAAATGATTGAAATTTCTCTTTCCTCCTCAGTGGAGAGAGTGGGCCAACGAGGATCTAACAATTCTCCATTCTTTCTCAGGACCCCTACATTTTGCTTCTCCAAACTCAGCAATTTGAACTTCTAATATAGTTCATAATTCTTATGTCTCTGGTACTATTCAATTGTTAACAAGGTGAGCAGTTTCCAACAAAAGTTTAGAGTACTTTCAAGAAATGGTGGGACAAATACTATCTAGAACTTGAAACCCTTGGTACACAAATATCATAAGGTTGTTAAAAGCAGAATCAATACTGGATTCTAGCCTTACCTCTCCCACTGCCTGACAATGAGCACTTAGGCTCTCCATGCAAGGTTTCTTTGTAAATTGGGAGTATTAATGTCTATATCTACCCATCTCTTGGGATAGCTGGAGACCTGGATAATGGACTTGCACTTTGAGCCATGTGGAAAAACCAATGCCACATAAATGAAAGGAATGTTGTTTTAAAACATGCTTTGCAACAAAATTATGTAGGTATTTGAGATTCTATATCAAGTCAATTATGTCCTCTTCAAATAGCTTCTATGATAAAAGTGTTTTCTAAGTACTTGTTTTTACTATTTACTATATAAATTCTTAATAGCATAGAGTCTTGGTTATTATTGTAGGCTACTCCTTTGAAAAGACAATAGTAAGGAAGTACATAATGAGTCTGCAGACAGCAAAAACTATTCTTCATTCTTTCGTTTTCCTAAAATGGAACTTACCTCGTGTTATTTATGCTCAAAACACTTACGTTTCTCCCTATGTCATTAGGCTGAAAATTTTCAAGTCCCTTTGTACATAACAGCCCCAAGTCTTCCTTTCCAAACCCTATCCTGCCGTCAAGGCAACACACGGTGCTTTTATTTCCCATGTACTCTGTAACATTCTGTTCTCTCAGTCTTCATGACATTTACTCTTTTGACAACCCTTGTTGTCTTTTCAATTTTATTCATTCTTCATCCTGAAGAACTGATGCAGCAAAGGTATATTATTCAAGCATAATAATACAATGTTTATTTGTATACATTTTCAACATTTTTTAATAATATCCAAAGCTTTTCTTTTTACAAGATTGTTTTCTTAAGTGCCCAGACTCATTTCTCTCCCAATTTTGTAAGCTGTGAAGCCCTTTACTTTATAATATGCAGCACATGAGGAAGAAGACATGATAATGGATTCAATATCTACTATCTTTTATTGATCTATACACTAAATAATAACTCTTCCAAAATATTTCCCTCCATATCCTAGGGGTAGAGTGGAAATAAGTTTCTGGTGTTGGGATTACTGCTTTTGCATAAATTCATTCTACTTTTTTCCTTATACTCCATGAATATTTGGGAACCCTATTCTATATTGGGTGCAAATTAAAAAAAAGGAGTTCATGGTGACAACAAATTCAAAATGAGATATATAATAGATATGTTCATTTTGTTTTGAGCTAATACATTGAAAGATATTTATTGAATTTAGTAACAGGTAAGAAATTAAGTAGACTACATATTTTGACCCTAATTGATAGTGATTATATTTTTATTAAAATATTAATGTACATTTAAAAATGCAAATCAAATCTCCAATAACTGAAATTTCAATAACTATATAATAATAGGAAATGATAAGGAGTAATAGTACATTCAGAAGAATATTATAAAAATTAAAGGGACAACATAACTAGGACTATATCTATAAAGAAATTGAGTAAGTAATTAATAACCATCTAAAGCAGAAAGTACTGGGCCCCAGTGGATTTACTAGTGAACAACAGTAAACATTAAAGGAAGAATTTAATTCTTCCTCAAATAGTGAATATTTAAGGAAGAACTATTAAATTATTTATAATTTCTTTCAGAAGGTAGAAAAAGCAAGAATACTTTTTAAAAATTTTTATTTCAAATTAATTTAAGGGTACAATGTTTAGGTTACATTGTGTTAAATTCTAAGCCAAAGTCAAGTTGTAGTTCTTCTAATTCACTCTACGAGGTCAGCATTGCTCAAATATCAGAATCAGAATTAAAAAATTACAAGAAAAGAAAACTAGTATCTCTCGTGAACATAAATAAAAAAAATCCTAAACAATGTGTTACTAAATAAAATCAAACAATGTATAAAAAAAGTATATACCACAACAAAATGAGTCTTATCCTAGGTAAGTGAGGCTGGTTCAACATCTAAAAATTAATGTAATCAATTTATCACATCAGCAGGGTTAAATAAAAAATCAAATGATCTTACCAATAGATGCAGAAAAAGCATTTGACAAAATCCAAAACCTGCTCATGATAAAAAATCAGCAGACTAGGAATAGAGAAGAATTTCCTCAAATGAGTAAAGAATATCTACAGAATACTTACAACTGACATCATACTTAATGCCGAGAGATCCCTGCTAATATCAGGTACAAGATAAGGATGTCCCTTCTTCCCACTCCTTCTCAACATTGTAAGTAAATAAAAGGTATGCTGATAAGTAAGAAAGGAAATAAAACTGTCTTTTAAGTGATTACAACAAGATCGCAGGTTACAGAGTTAATACACAAAAGTAAATTGCCTTCCCATATACCTAATGCAAGAACAAATGAAATTCAAAGTTCAAAACACAAGACCGTTTTCCTTAGCACCCCTCAAAAATGAAATACTTAGGTATAAATCTAACAAAATAGGTAAGAGATTTCTATGAGAAAAACTATAAAACGTGAATAAAAAAGTAAAAATGACCTAAACGAATGGAGAGATATTCTCTGCTCATGAATAGAAAGATGCAATATTGTCAACACGTCTGGTCTTCTCAACTTGATTATAGAATCAGTGCAATCCCAATCAAAAAATCCCAGAAAATAATTTTGGGGATATCAGCAGACAAATTTTAAAGTTTACAGAATAGCTGCTCAAAATTAAAGGATAAAGACAAAGGCAAAGGATTGACAATACCTAACATCAAGACTTCCTATGAAGCTATAGTATAGAAAATGTGGTATTGGTGAAAGAACAGAAGTACAGTGGAACAGAATAGAGAGCTCACAAACAGATGCATGTAGAGATAATCAACTGGCCTTTGACAAAGGGGCAAAGGCAATTCAAGGGAGAAACATTTCTTTTTTTAAAAAAAAATGCTGCTGATGTAGAATATAAATGTCTTAACACACTAGCTAAGAAAATGCCGTGAAGGCTATGTTAACCAGTTTGATGAAAGTATTTCAGATTGTATATGAAACCAGCACATTGTACCTCATGATTGCATTAATGTACACAGCTATGATTTAATTAAAAAAAAACTGCTGCTGAAACAGCTGGACACCTACATGCAAAAAGTGAATCTAAACACAGAGTTTGCCCCTGTCACAAACATTAACTCTTGATGGATCATAGACCCAAATGTAAAATGCAAAACTATAAAACTTTTAGAAATTAACATATGAGAAAATGTAGACAACTTTGGGTATAGTGTTAACTTTTTAGATATACCATGAATGGCACAATCCATGAAAAATCAATTGATAATGTTAATAAGTTTAATGTAAGCATTTCACATCATATTCCAAATCAGATGTGATACACTGAATCTCATCAATGCATCTATGTACACAGTTACGATGTAATAAAAAAATTAAAAACTTCAGTTTTGTTTGTTTTTGAATCCCATCAATGCATCTATGTACACAGTTATGATTTAATAAAAAAAATTTAAAACTTCAGTTTTGTGAAAAACATTAAGAAAATAAGAAGAGAAGACAAATTTGTGAGACGTGTGTGATAAAGATCTGTCACCCAAAATACACAAAGAACTCTTTGAATTCAACAATAAGAAAGCAAGCAACAAAGTTTTTAAAAATGGGCAAAATGTCTGAATAGACATCTCAGTAAGAAAAGATTTTCAGGTAACGAATAATCATATAAAAAGATGCTCATCATCATGTGTCACTAGGGAACTTCAAATTAAAACAAGGAGACACCACTACATACGTACTAGAATGTTCAAATCCAAAACACTGCCCATCACGATGCTAAGATGGAGAGTAACAAGAATTCTCATTGCTTCCTGATGGGAATGGATTATGGTACAGCCACTTTAGAAAAAAGTTCAGTAGGTTTTTTTTAAAAAACTAAACTAATTTTACTATATGTTCCAGCCACTGCTCTCCTTAGAATTTATCCCCATGAGCTGATGCTTTTTGTCCACACCAAGTACTGCACATGTTTGTTTATAGCAGCTTTACTCATAATTGCTAAGACATGGCATCAGCCAAGACAGACTTCATTAGGTAAACGGATATGCTACAGCACATGCAGGCAGTGGAATAATTAATATTCAGCATTAAAAACAGATGTGCTATTGAGCCATGAAAAGACACAGAGGATTTTAAAATGCATATTAATAAGTGAGAGAAGTCAATGCAAAAAGGCTGCCTATTGCTTAATTCCACCTATATAACATTCCAGAAAAGTAAAAACTATGGAGATAGCAAAAAATCAGTTCTTATGGGGCCTAGGGAAGAGGGAAGGATGAATAGGGAGAGTATTGAGAATTACTAAGGCAGTGAACCTGTCTGACATGATACTATAATGGTACATATGTGTCATTATAAACATATGCAAATCCATGGAATGTACAATACCGTGAGTGGACTCTAAGGCAAACTATAGACTTAGAGTGATAATGATGTGTGTGATAGTGGTAATGATGTATCAGTTCATTAACTATTAACAAAGGTGCCACTTTCATGCACCATATATATAAAACTAATGTGTTACCTTCATGCACCGTGTACATATAGCACTTTCAAGAACCATGCGCATAGAACTAATGTGCTACTTTCATGTCACCATGCACCTCCACTGTGGAGGAGGTTGTTTTGATGAGAATATGGGAACTCCATGCCCTTTATGTTCAATATTGCTATGAACCTAAACTATTCTGTAAAAATGAAGTCTATTTTAAAACTTATGATGATATTAACCTTAAAATAACTTTTGAAGATTCTATCTAAATACTGTGGCCATTTCCTTTTGTTTTTCAATGTACTGTTAAAATAATAATAAAGAATAACAATTAATATTAACCCAAGAAAGGAAAAAGAACGATAAATGAGACATTAAAGGATGAGACATTAAAAAAAATTAAAGGAGTAGTATTAATTGATTTAGCAGGAAAAAGAGAGCTACATTTTGAAGTTGAAATCTTCCAGAGGAAGTAAATTAATTTCTATTTGAAGAGTCATCAACTGGACATGCCAAGTACCAAAAGGGGGTTGAAAAGAGGAGGGTGGTAGAGAAGGGGAGACTTAGGTTTGGAACTCCAGCTCTTAACCCTCACTCCACTCTACTAAGAATCCATCTCTCCCAACCACTTCTCATATCCCTACTAACATCCAACTCTGAAATTCTAAACCAAAAGACCTCGGGTGAAATGGAGGGCTGTGGTGATATCACAGGTTTGATATCACAAAGATTAGTTAAGAAACGAGAAGATGAACTAACAGGGCTTGGTCTTTTTGTCAGCAGACCAGAAGGCAGCGTGTGTGCCCTCCATTACTTTCCTCACACCTCTAGCTCCTACCTTAAGCAAATGATTCATTGGTTCTTCTCTAGTGATCCAAAAAGACTCTCCCTTCAGCACTATTCCTGACTCAAAAGGAACACTTCCAGATACTGCATTCCTCAACTTCAGATCTGAATATGTAGCCAAGGGTCTCCAGTCACTTGAGAAAGGCCTTTGATCTGAAAGGGTAAATCAAAACAAATGAACTCTAAAAATGAACATAAAAAACAAAATAGGTTGAAATGCAGGGAAGGGCATCAAAAGAAAACATAAAAGAAAAACAAAACTATAATATCATATCTTCAGTGAGTAAAGAGAAGATATTATGTCCACATAAAGAAATATTGTATCATAAAATGATGATAAAATAATAAACATCTCTTGGTTCTCTCAGGTATCATAGTATACATTTTTAAAATTTCAATAGGATTTGGGAATATTGTTCAGAAAAGTATCATCTAGATAGAAAAATGACCAAAAAGGAGTTGTAGAACAGGAGACAAAAGAAATGAGAACTAGCATTCAATCCAGGAGGCCCGACATGCAAATCCTAAGTGTTCAATGACAGAGAAAATGGAGAGGAGAAAATTGAGAGCACGAAGCCCCTTCCCCCATCCCCAAAATAATACAACTAAGCAATGATGGCACACGACATGAAAAAAAAAATCAAGTGACATTTTTGTGAGCTGAGAAAGCAAGGCCCACATTTGATTTCCTAAGAGTTTCCAAAATTAGGGAAAAGAAGACAGGCAGAGAAATAAAATTAAATGCTATTGCATTGACTGTTGAAAGAAAGAAATGCCCTCAAGTTCTGAAGGAAAATGGTTTTTGAACATAAAATTCTATGCCTAACTAAACTATCATTCAAGTGTAAGGCAAGAGTAAAGACAGTTTCAGAAATGTAATGTCTCAAAAATAAATTTCATGAGTTTTTCCTTAGAAGCTACCAAAAGATATAATTCAGCAAAATGAGAGAGTAAACCAAGACAGAAGAAATGAAATCCAAGAAAGAAGTGATCATAGGACAATGGTAACTACAGTCCAAACATTACAGATGTATACCAGACCCAGAAAGAAATCAGCCTAATTTGGATCAGGAAGGATAGATTAATGCAGAAGAGGGTCCAGATGAAAAGTCAATAGAAATAATAGATTATTTTTGTGTGTGATGAATGAGATTGGAAACCTCATGGACAATAATTGCATATATATGTAATAAAGATAAATTAGAAATTTAGCTTAAAAATATGGTACATTTCATTTTGCAAGATGAGAGAAAGGAACAGGGAATCAGGAGGGCTGCTAAAAAGGTAAATCCTTAGTACCTAAAGGAACTCACCAGATAAAAACAATAAAAAACAGTCCCAGAAGCATTACTGAATATTTTAGAAATACCTAAAGAAAAAGCTTAAAATATCAAAAGTATTTTATTTTTCTTTCTGAGAATAGGATTAAAGGTTTGATAGACTTGATCAGAGGATTGTTATTTTGACTGTGAGTCTTTGAGCACTATGTCTAGTATTTGCTTGTATGAGTGTCTTAGCTAAAAATAAAATACGGATCATATTTTTATAGTGGAAGCCCTTAGTGAATTTTTCAAACAACATTAGTACACCGTGTAGAGAAAGTAATTTTATTTCTGATGATTCGATACTCAACAGTGATTCAAGGCCAGTCATTATGAATGTCAACTTTAGTTATATAAATACAAACTGTGTAAGAGGCTTTAATGGATAGGTATTTAACTTAGAGCATACGTAAAAGGAAAACTATTTTTTTTTCTTTTGATAAATGATTTATCTATTTTTTTATTTCCTCGGATGGCAGAGAAGTAAATTAGTTAAATAAGAATTTGAATTAAATTAGTTCTAAAATCTAAATTAAGAGACTCATTCAATATTCTGAAGGATGTAGTCAATTTTGTTCTTATGAATCACTGTAGTGTTTTTACAACTGTGTCTACAATTGCAAGGTACTGTTAGCTCTTCCTGTCTATTGGCTCTATATCCACGGATTCCATGGACTATGGCAGTGAGTCTCAACCTTCCTAATGCCACGACCTTTTAATGCAGTTGCCCGTTGTGGTGACCCCAACCATAAAATTATTTTCATTGCTTACTTGTTAACTGTAATTTTGCTACTGTTATGACTCATAATGTAAATATCTGATATGCAGGATGTATTTAGGCGACCCCTGTGAAGGGGTCGTTAGACCCCCAAAGGGGTCGCAGACTCATAGGTTGAGAACTGCTGGACCATGGGGTTAGAAAATTTTCAGGAATAAAAATGCCGCAAAGTTTTAAAAAATCACACTTGAATTTGCCATACTGGTACTATGTTAAATCCACATGAATGAAGTAATGTACAGGTGTTATAAATAATATAGGGATGATTTAAAATCTGTGAGATGATGTGTATAGGTTATATACAAATACTATGCTATTTTGTATAAGGGACTCGAGCATTAGCAGATTATAGTGAGAGGGGGCAGTCCTAGAACCAATCCCCAATAAACACCAAGGGATAACTGCATACGTCATGGACAGGTTGTACTATTTTAATCACATATTATATTTTTTGGCTCTGATATTTAATACATGAAGAGTTTTATACTTTGGTATATTTTTGTCAAATGGGAATGAAGTTTTACCAACAGCATCTTCATGAACCTTCTTTGGTTATTTAGAGATTCTCCATTTATCATTTGGGGTACTTTATTTATAACACAAAAGAGAATAATGAAATGGCAGCTATCAATCTCAAATGAAAGAAATTACAAAACGTAAACGGGGTCCCTAGGAATGAACACTTAACATCTCAAGAAGTTGGTAATGACAGTGATTTATTATATCTCTGATAGTCTTGAGTCACCTTTCAGTAGATATACAAAACAATATATTCTTTGTGTTTAATGAAAATGTTAAGACCTATCAGTTAATGAGAGAGAGAATAAGTCACTGAATCATATGGAGGCAAAAATAAACTATGTTTAGTTCTTTCAGGATGTGAAATAATTATAAATTCATGGGCAATTCATGACTACTGTGGGCCCCATCTTGCTGGCAGAGAAATTAACTTCAGTAAAATTACACTCTTCTTCCTTTACAAAGTAAGTGAGACCAGTAAAATTAAACCAACTGCCCTTGACTGAATCATTGATCGGTCATCAGTTTGTGTTTACCAGCCTCTTCCCTCTCTTTGGACCATAGCTCCAAGTAGTTCTCCATCATCAATTATCTGCCTAGATGCTTCATTGGCTCAACATACAGTTGTATTTTGACAGGAAAAAAATAGATTGTACCATTGATAACTTTTGATACTAGGAATAGCCTAAAATAGAAGATAGAGCAGAAAACTTAATTTGTGGCAGGAATAGATGTTAACATTTGCAAATGCCAGTATCGTGCACTTTCTGTAAAGCAGTTACTGTGCCAGGAAATCAAAACATCAAGAAAATGGAAAGTTGTCTACGAGTGATTAATTTATATAATAGTTATATTTTCAAGCAAATGTTTAAGACAGAATGTAAAATTGTTCTATCTACTACCCCATTCTCCCTGTTTCTATTTAGAATAATCTCTTGGAAGTAATAAAGAAATAACTTCTAACAAGACTATGTCCTACAAAAACTGCAGGTACAATCTGTGAATTTTCTTCCCTGCCTTTAGCTAATGGGGAACATACCAAATGCTTCCACACCAAGTAATTTTCTTCATCATAGTAACTTTGCAGATAACAAAGCCTACATCAAACTGTGTACTTTTAATTTTTAATGCAGTATCAGTTGTTTTCACAGAAGACAAATGCTCTATGTGGCAGAGAGGACAGGAAAGAGATAATTCTCTCTATTTACTTTGGAATTGAAAGATAATGATAACTAAGCCATACCCAAAGGAGCTTCTGAACATCTGTTTAATATACAAAAAAGGACAAGACTGGCTAACGCAATATCTTATTCATGGGAAAGAATAGTTTAGATCTGGATAACATGTGTGGATGCTTTAGGTATGGGAAACCCACACCAGAACTTGGCAAAAGCATCCCTAACTAAATAAGCCTGGGATCTTGGCCATGGAAATTAATCTCCTGCCTTAGGATTTATCTTTTCAGTTCTCTCTCTAATAATTATGTAAACAGCTCTAATATCTATTGCTTATAATCTTATCCCTTAAATATATAAGGTGTGCCTGCTGGTATGGTCTCTAATGATGTTTACTTAGTGACGTGCACGTTACAAGTCACACAATGGTACTGACCTTTGTTACTTAAGAAAAATTCTAAAACATTCAAACTTAGAAGATGTGCTCAGAAGGAGCCCTTACACTTGAAAATGGCAGAAAATATAGCCCACCCTGATTTAAAAGAAAAGAGGAAGCTGATTCATTCACTTACTGAGAAACGCAGAGGTAGGTTGGCTTGAGATATACCTGGGGGGACGTTTTGCATTCTTCTCTTCTTTCCTGTTTTCTCTCTCTCTCTTTTTTTCCTCTCTCCCCGCTATCACATCTCAGGTCTCCATTTGTCTTCCTACACAAGCAGGTTTTCCTCTTGTGAACAGCAGATGGCTTCAACTTCCCAGATCTCACATACCCTGAAGACTGAGCCCACTGGGAGAATTCTCCTGCCTCTTTCCAGCATTCCTGCTTTTACTACTGCTCGGCTAATACCATCCATTACTGAGCTATCTGTGATTGCGAGTTGGAAAATCAGATATGTTGATTAGCTTAGAACTAGGTCACTAGCTCCAGCCCTCAACTCCATCTGTTTGCCACAAACTTGGTGGCTTAAAAGAATACAGGGGCCAGAAGTCTGAAATCGGCTTCACTGGGCCCAAATCAAGGTGTCTACCAGGCTCTTTCCCTGGAGGTTCCAGGGCAGACCCACCTGTTTGCCTTTGCAGCATCTAGGGCCGCATTCCTTTGGCCCCATTCTCCATCTGTAAAGCCAGCAGCTTCTTGCCTTGGGGTTGCCTTGCCTTCTTCTGTAGATAATCTCGCTCACAGAGAAACTTGTAATTACATTGAAGGCCACCTATATGATGCAGGATAATCTCCCTATCGCAACCTCCTTGAGGGGATCACGTTTGCCACACACAAAAAAGAGCATTCACAGGTAATATGGTAGGATTCTGGGTTTCTTGGAGTTGGGGTGGGGGAGGTCTTTATTCAGCCTGCGATATCTCATCCAAGGATGAAACTGACAGAAGCAGAGGTAGGAACTCCTGGGGAAGATAAATAACAAATCTCTGCTATGCATGTGCCTCAGAGGTGGTTTTGGGCGTCTCTGTCTGCTTAAATTACATTTCCAAAGCGAGAGTCCTCTGTGTGCTTCTGGTTATAACATAACATCAGTAGCCAAGATACCAAGTGTTGTATAGAAAATTTAAGTGCATAATGGGGAAATGAAGATCCAATTGGGACTTAAACTTTTTTTGACTCAAAATCATCTATTCAAAGGACAGCTTGCACATTAGAAGTCTCTTCAAATTATGTATTAGTATCTTCCTGTGGCTTGAAGGTTTGGTTCACCCCTGAAACAAATGAATCAAACAAGAATTTTAGTCACGCACAATAACATAGCTGTGAAATAGGTCTCTTTTCTATTTCAAAACATACATGAGACCAAGTGAAATTCAATTATGGCCTGATATTAAATAACAAATATTATGGAGAATAACTTGCACTGCCCCACTGCAGTGCTATTAAGCTTTCAATGTGTGGAAAGACTCTTCTTAAATATTTGCTCATTGTACCTTCCTTTTGCATAATTGGATTAATTGCTTGCCCTTTCCTTTCAAAAATACAGTCAAATTATAATATTCTCTCCTACTTTGCAAACTCAGAAAGAGATGGGGCAAGATCTTTCGACTTAGAACTAACACATCAACCTTTATACTCCTGTGGTATTTGACTGGAAGACAAAGGCATCAAATATATTATGAAGGAAGCAGAATTCTAGTGTGGACAAGAATCAAAAGATTCAGATTTAAATTTGACTTGGTAAGCATCTTCTGTGGGATCTTGACAAAATTTCTGTACTTGTCTTATCCTTGGTTTCCTTATCCATAAAATAAGAGACAATGGTTGTTATCCAGGGTTCCTCTCATGACTGAATATGTAAGGAACAGTGGGTACTAGTTATCATTATAATCATGCTTAACAGTGGAAAAATTTTAATATGCAATTTTAGTTAAATATTTTGAAGGGAATGAATCTTAGGGACTAATGATTCTGTGTGCTGTCCTGAGGGAGGCTTCCATCATCATCTGTGTACAGTACGAATCCATTCAGAGTTGCTTCATGTCACTTTACATGTGTAAATTTGTTTTTAAAAAGCTTGGCCACTATTTTAAATAGTGTTCATCAATAGCAACATTAGCTAATAATTTTCAGTGACTGGAGAAAAGTCTGATGTTTGGACACAATTCATGATGTTAAGTATAAAATGAGAAACTAGATAGCAGAGGGCATCTGAGGGAGTGGCCTGGTAGGTGGATTCGGCAATTCAGTCCAGAGGCTAATATATATACTGGAAACCGCCCTAGGATTTATATATTTATATATCTCCAATCATCTCAAGTTTATCTATAAGCATGAGGAAATTACTTGAACAAAGCCACTCACAGAGGAGTTTGAAAAAGAAATAAAACCATGGCTTAGTTGTCATATTAACAAAGGTCTCTGTCTGTTTATATAGGCATGTAATACTGGGCACAGCATTAAAGTTAGGATGTGTTATGTTTAAAAAGTTACCTTTAAAATATAAATTCCTATTCTCCTAACTTTTATATGTGTGTGTATACACACACACACACACACACATATATATATAAAGTAAAACTCTGAATACTAGTAATCAAAATAATTCCAATTATTTAACAAGCATTGAAAAAAATTATCTTTCTTTCTCTAATGCTAACATGTACAATGTAAAACTCTAAGGGAGAAATACCTGTGTGGTTAATTTTTCAGGGTTTTTTAAAGGGAGGGTCTCTACTGAAAAAATTGTGAGATAGTCAGTTTTGGTTAACAAACCTAAAATATACTAAAGTTGCCTAAATTCAGAACCTGAGATTTATGATGAGGTAATACGGTATTCAGAGACCCATCTATTTTATTCCCCAAATAGTGCTTTTTCTATTACTTCCTAAGGTGCCTTAAGCCTTTAATGAATAAAGATGTGATTTTCTAAAATAACTAATACCTTTAATTTAAAAATAAAAATGAAAACACCTTGCTGGCATTTTTTTATAAAGAGTACATTTTTTCAAAATTATATAAAGAAAAGCTCCAATTAAGTTATTAATCCCTGCTGAAAGTTTAATGAAACCTACATAGGTAATACTTATTTTAGAAGCATAATTTTTGACTTAATAGTTTGTTATTCCCTGGGTCTGTAATTGTTTGAATGGGTTTTCTTTAAGAGCCACTTATATAGAAAAATGCTGAGACCCAAAGAGATTAAGTCTTTTCATCAGCAGGAATGAAAGAGATTAATATTATCCAAAAGAGAGGAAAAACAGGACAGAAAAGTCATTCATCTTCCTTAATAATGTCCTTCTGGTAACTATTATTATTATTATTATCTTTTTGAGACTGAGTCTTACTCTGTTGCTAGAGTGCCATGGTGTCAGCCAAACTCACAGCAAACTCAACTTCAAACTCCTGAATTCAAGCAGTTCTCTTGCCTCCTGAGTAGCTGGGACAACAGGTGCCTGCCACAATGCCTGCCTAATTTATTTTCTATGCTTAGTAGAGCTGGGATCTTGCTTTTGCTCAGTCTGGTCTTGAACTCTTGTGTTCAAGGGATCCTCCCAGCTTGGCCTCTCAGACTGCTAGGATTATAGGCATGAGCCATTGTGTCGGGCTGTCTCCTTCTAGTTATTAACAGTCATGGCAATGTTGGCCCCTCAGTCTGTATTTTGAGTTGAATTTTGCTTAATTCATGTCATTAAAAAAAGCTGAATCTGGAATCTTACTTGGGTAAGTTTAGACTATTAAGTTTTCAAAGCAACCAAGCAACAACAGAGCTAAACAACTAGATACTGGTTTTTCCTAACTGGGGAGGACAGATCACATGCCAGACCAGAGTTCTTCCTGAGGATAGCCATACTCTTCCTATAAGACTACTATGATTAAATATTTTTATAACTGAGATGGGAAAATAGACATCAGAGCCAAGTGAGACAAGGGTGTAAAAAAGGTACATTTTCCAGTGGAAATATTAGACCACTCAAAAATAGATTTCTATTTAACTGCTGGGTCAGGAAACATAATAGGTCACTTTCATTAGGTCACTCAGTACACAACTGCTATCCCAACTACAGAGATGTACTTGGTGGGAACTCTGTAGGCTAGCAGATAGATATTCTAATATGAGAAAATAGGTTTAAATAAAAATCAAACACTCTATCTCACTTGCCCCTGTGTGCTGCTTCCACCCACATATTCTACAACCTTGATCTAATAATCATTTCCTTCTTTTCAGCCATGTATCAATTGTTTCGACTGATTACCTGCCTTGGATCGGGCACTATTTCACTTGCTGAGCACACAGAGGCAAATAAGACCAATGAGGTCCTTGTCCACTTAGGTAGCAAAAATTTGAACAAACTAATGAAGCAATTCAGATCATGATCATTTTTATAAAACAGAGTGCTTGAATACAGAGTCGTTGGTTGACCTCCTTTAGAAAGGATGTTCAGGAATGTTCTCCAAAGTTGTTAACACTAACATCTGAGCTAGACCTTAGAAGAGGGTGAGTTTAGGTGGAAAACTAGTGAATCATCATTCCTGGATAAAGGAGTAAGTTAGTCCTGGGACAGAAAACACTCTGGCAAGATGAGAGTGTCTGGACTGTTTGTGAGGGTGAAGAGAAAAATGCATTGAATGTTAGAGAGGTATTCAGAAATGAAAACCTCCAGGGTCTTAGAACAAGCCAAGGTAACAGGTTTGGGTTTTCTTACAAATGCATTGATTATGGAGACACTATGATATATTTTAGGATAATATTCTGTCTAGAATAAGCAAATAGTTACTTTGAAAACTTTTTAAATGTTTCAGAAGTTATTATTTCTTTTTTTATCTTTTCAGTGAAACTGAATTTTTCTTGTGTTAATGGTGGTGATGTGAAATGTCCACTCTGAAAAACAACTGGCAGTTTTTTATTAGCTCACTGTGCTTGGGATACAGCCCAGGAAGGAGCTGCAAAATAAGTTGCTTCATCCAAATTTCTTTTATTTTTAATAACTTTAAACAAAAAAGTTATTATGTGAACCTCAGTATTTGTTCACTTGTGAGAAAAATTCAAATCTTGGGAACACATTCTGGTGGTTGTCCCAGAAAAACAGGGTGGTTGGTGGAAGAAGAGGAAAAGAAGAAAGATTGATAAAGCTGTGCAATTCCGACATACACTCTCCTGTCATCCTTTGTACAGGTTTTAAAACAAGGGGCATCAGGCTTTGAAAGATTCTTATAGTTTCTTTCAGGGATATTTGTAATAAAAAGAAGCTTGTTAACTATTCAAATAGTCTGTATCACACCGGCTCCCAGCACTTGTACACAAAGGCACACTTTTCCACCAGACCAAATACAATACATATGGAATCAGGAAGTTCTTAGTAACAGACTTGCACCAACCAGCTGTAACTCACTGTAAGCTACTTCCCCTGGGGAGCGAGAAATGATACACTTATTACTCCCACAAGGCTGGGAGAGGTGCCTAGTGAGTAAAGTAACTCAGTAACTTTTGAAAACAGGAAATGCAGAGTTAGTGAATATAGAAATTTATTTTTTCCTACCAAATACTAAAGAAAAAATGGAGTAGGAAATGTAATTTCCATTTGCTGATTGAAATTTTAATGTGGTTTATAACTTGTAATAACGCTTTAAATCCCTGCATAGCCAAGAAGTTTTGTACAGGCTTCTACATTGGCTAGAACATTTTTTTATTTAAACTAACGAAGAACCAAAACATAAAGAGTTGTCTATCTTGGAGATACAATCAATTACTTCTCCAAACTATTAGGAAATTTTTCTAGTGTTTTATTCTCCTAAAAAAAAACTTTTCTTATGTATGTTTTTACTTGAAGCCTGTGAACTTACTTTCATAACTGCACTAAAAGGTAATATTTGAAAATAATTTAATTTCAAGGGTGAATATAATTTTACACCAGTAGCATAACATCCAGTGCGAATTCCTACATAATTTGGTCAGCAAGAAATGTAAACATATTAGATTTATATTTACAGAATTGTATGCCAATATTTGCAATAAAGACAAATGATAGCGATCATTTCCTTTATTTCCACGTTGCCTTTCTACACTGTTGTTCACCAGTTACTGGGATTACAGCCATGGGCCACCCACTCCTTGAATCTTTATGTGATGTACTGTTCTAAGGGGAAAAAAATTTCTAGCACATCAAACAAAAGATTATTTTCATATCAATATGAAAATTGGTACTGAGAAAGTGAATAATTACTCCAAAAACAGTGATTTAAAAATTCATTTGCATTGTGAGTTTTTACCAGTTTTTGCTTTCTACAAGCTTGAAAGCAATTCCAAATAAATTGCCCACTGCAAGATCATTTACAATACGATAGCACATAAATTTGTCACAAAAGTTTGAAGGAATTCCAAGAGTTGAGGAACACTGCTCTAACAACATTCTTTCATTCTCTCAATTTATTTATTTTTATTTTTGTTGTTGTTGCAGTTGTCATTGTTGTTTAGCTGGCCCGGGCCAGGTTCGAACCCCCCAGCCTCGATATATGTGGTTGGTGCTGTAATCACTGTGCTAAGGGTGCCGAGACTCATTCTCTTAATTTATATGAATAAATTTCTCATACTCTGCCTTTTTTCTCTCAAAAAAAAATCGAAGAGGAAAAATGACAATAAAATTAATTTTCTTTTTCTTTCTTTTTTTTTTTTTTTTGAGACAGAGCCTCAAGCTGTCACCCTGGAGAGAGTACCATGGCATCACAGCTCACAGCAACTTCCAATTCCAGGGCTCAAGTGAGTCTCCTGCCTCCACCTCCCAAGTAGCTGGGACTACAGGCGCCCGCCACAACACCCAGCCATTTTTGGGTTGCGGCCGTCATTGTTATTTGGCGGGCCCAGGCTGGGTTCGAACCCACCAGCTCAGGTGTATGTGGCTGGCGCCTTAGCCTGTTGAGCCACAGTGCCGAGCCAATAAAATTAATTTTCAATCTATTTCATTTTAAGAAGAAATCCATGTACCCCAATATCATTTGCAATAAAATTGCACTTTATGTTAAACATGGCACTGTGAAAACTTATTTCTTATCTATGTTGCTTTGATTGATGATATCTTCTTACTATCTTATTAGTAAATATAACTGAGTCTGGATAGGTATGTTAACACTTAGGGCATTGTGGTCACAGGAAAAATAATGATAATAAAAGAAAAGCCCTAAATGTGACTTTATAGATAGACAGCAAAATATGCTAAGACAATTAGTAAAATACTTTAAACCATTAGTTTATACTACATAAAGAAAAAGTCTACAGGGGATGTGGCATGAATTACCAATTCCAGGAGGTTAAATAGTCATGCGAAGTTTTCAATTATTAGAGAACTTATTTATGTATTATTTAAAGGGAGAATGATAGCTAAGGCATTACAAGTTCAAAACATTTTATTTTTTATTTTTATTTATGTTGTAGAGACACGGTCTTACTCTATCACTCAGGCTGGAGTGCAGTCTCACCACCATAGCTCACTGTAGCCCCAATTTCTGCAGAGTCCACTATATTTGAAAAAGTAATACAACGGTTGACTCTAAATATTTATAGTATGCCACAAGTCACATTCTTTTAAATTAAGGTAGAACCAATTCCCTATGTTGACCACCTCCTTAAGTTGACCTAATTTTCATTGACAAGACATGCACCATGTGTACATATCAGCACAGTAGGCCTAGTTTCTTACGTTGACCACCTCTGTATGTTGACCAGTTTTAGACCTGTGGGTGGTCAACTTAGAGAGGTTCTACTATATTGGAAATAATTATGAACAAGTTTGGAAGTCAACTTAGAGATATGTACAAGGTTGGTTTCTCCTACAGAGAATGTGAGCAAACCTTTTTGAAAAAACAATTTAGCGGGCAAAAACCATGAAACCTACTATAGAAGAATGGTAATTTTGCAAAAACAATTTTCCATAGAAGGCAGATTTATGCAAAATGGCAGTTGAAAGCTCAAATCCTCACAATGGCCCATGAAGTCCGACACGATGGGGTGTGCCTCCAATGCCCCCTTCCCTGCTGTTTTTCTCCAGATCATTCTGCGTTTGTTGTGCGATGCTCCTTATTCATCTTCACACTTGTTAGACAAGGCCCCGCCTCTGTGTTTTGCCTTGCTTACTCTGAAGCACTATTTACCCAGATGTTTTATTTATTAATTTTGAGATGAGGTCGCACTCTGTTATCTAGGCTGGATTGCAGTGGTATGATCACGTGTACCTCACCATCTCCGGGTCCTGGGCTCAACTAATCCTCCTTCCACAGCCACCAAACATGGGACTACGGGCACAAGACACGATGCCTGCCCCAGATATTTTTATGTCCTGCTTTTTTGTCTCCTTCTTCAAGTCATTGTACCTACTCATTGAGGCTTACCCGTGTCCTACAGAACACTGCAATCATTTCACCACTAACCTTCCCTTATCTCCTCTGCTTTTTTTTTCCCCAGGGCATGCAGTACCTCTATCAGTAATTGAATTATTTATTATGCTTTTAGTCTCTATCCCCTCTGGAATGTAGTCCCCCTGAAAGCCTAGACTTTTGCTTCATTTGCTCACTCCCTTACCTAGAAGCTATACCTATAATTTAGAAGTTATTCTATAAAAGATGTTGCATGGATGAATACGCAAACTGCTTGTAAGATTTCTACCCTGCAAATCAGAGACATCTTTAGATGGAACTGATAAAAACTCAAAAATTTTTAACTTTTAAATTTTAACTCCTCTTAAAAATTTAATTTTAAAAATCTTCTTACAACAGTCATCAGAAATAAGGGGCAAGGGTCTTCCCTAACCTTTAATCAAGGATCTACTTTCTCATTCTCTGTAAGTCATTTATTACACATAGAACAGCCTCCCTACTAACAGGATTATAATGAAGCTTAACTTCATAACATTCATAAGTTTATTCATTCTGTTAATTAGTGAATGAACATTATTCTGCATCTGTTTGGGATTAACTCAAAGGTAAATAGGAATCTGCCCTGACTCTCCATGATAGCACAATCTAGTAAACAAGCACTTCTTGTTTTTGAAATGTATATTTTTTCAGAAGGTTTTCAATTAATTATGTGTTTCAATTAAACAAATTACATGTTTATACTAAACTTCATAGAAAAAGCGTTCGTATGAATCAATAAGAAATATACAAAGCACCAAAATCAATAAATGAATAAAACATATAAAACTTAAAGACTAAGATATTCAAATGACCAATCAACAAAACAAAAAATGTTCACAAACACATTCTAGTAAAAACAATAATGACATCACATTCATTAGTTTGGTTAAAAATGTTAAAGTCTGATGATGCCAAATGATGGAGAGAATGTAGAGTAGATTTCATAAAATGTCGATGGGCATGATCAAACAACTTAGGAGTGCAATTTGGAAACAAACAATATGTTAAATAAATGCTTTGACATGGCAACCTCTAAGTACAGTCATCCCCCTTATGCAGTTTCACTCTCCACAATTTCAGATACTTCTAGTCAACTGAGGTCCAAAACAGCTGAGTACAATACCATAAGATGTTTTGGGAAAGACCACATTCACTTAACTTATATTATAGAGTATTATTATAATTGCTCTACTTTATTATCAGGTACTATTGTTGATATCTTATTGTGCCTAGATTATAAATTAAACATCCTAGGTTTGTGTATATAGTTTGTGTATAAAAAAACATGTTTTGGATAAACTCTTGCATCGATGCACAAGAAACCAGGTACAGGAATGACTATTATAGCTTCTCAATTCAAATAATATATTAGAAGTAACATACATGTCCATTAACAAGAGACTGGATGAATGGGGTCCCACTTTTACATGGGATATCATAATTCAGCTAAATAAATGAATTATCGTAAATCCACCATGTCAAGGTGATTAAACCAGTGATAAGACAAGGTACAGAATAACAAGGACAGCAAAACACCCTATATAAAATATCTAAAACACACAATTCAATGCTACATGTCGCTTACAGTTACAAATGCATGTGATGAAGGTGAGTGGCTAGAAACCGCCATCATTTCTCCCGTTTCCAAATGCCTTCAACAGCCCTTATACAAAATGTGGTTTGCACATGTGCATTTTCAGGGTAGCTTTCATCAAATTATTACAATATTTTGATCCAAAAGACAAAAGCAATCATTTTCTCCCTGGAAAATCTTTCTGTGTCACCATGGTTTTAACAAACGTTTATGACTTTATCCCCTTTGCCCCAAA
Source organism: Arctocebus calabarensis (assembly GCA_963573935.1). Classification (NCBI taxonomy): domain Eukaryota; kingdom Metazoa; phylum Chordata; class Mammalia; order Primates; family Lorisidae; genus Arctocebus; species Arctocebus calabarensis. The sequence goes on from CAUYON010030539.1 coordinate 22,367, forward strand.
CTATCTCCCTGACCCCGACTGCTTATCTGTAACTAGAGTTTCCTAGACATTTTCCTCGTGGATGACTCCAAGGCACCTAAACCTTACCATGCGAAACCCTGAACTCACCTTTCCTCCCAGTCCTCGACCCTCCTCCCTGGTTCATGTCTCCCGGGATGTCTCAGCACATTGCCCCGGAAGCAGAAGAGGACATTGTACCTGGTCCTGTGGCTTCCTCTTTCCCACACCCCATACACCAAGTACTCCCAATCCCACTTTCTGAGGTGTAACTGCCCAGGCCCCCTCTGCTTTGGGCCAGATTATTACCATAGCCTCTTAACTATTCACCCATGTACTAAAGGCAGATCTAACGATGTAAACTCCAAAATGCAAAGCTTCTCATGTGCACATCTGCCCTTGCTCGACCTTTTCCCACACTTCCCACTTGTCTTTCAGATCACATCACTCCTCAGTATGGTGACAGGCTTCCTTATGATAGGAGCTTTGGACCTTTCTTCTTCCGTTCTTCGCAGTGCTTTTTCCTCTCTCACCTTACTCTCCAGCTGAAGCGAACTTTGAAAAATCATTTTGTAAGACATGTTTTCTGCAGCCTCTGCGCTTTCATTCATCTGATCCTTATTCATTCATTCTCTTCCACCTTGACCTAGATCACTTCTGCCCACCCTGGCCCAGAAAACTTAGACAGCTGGGCCTCCACATTCAGGGTTTGGCATTCATGGATTGAGCCAACCAAAGACCAGAATTATTAATAGAAGTAATACAAATATTAAAATAATGCAATACAACAATTACTTACGTGAGTGTCTGCAGGGGGTCTGGAATCAATTCCTGCCGATGCTCACGGGCAATTGTGTGTTGTTTCTTCTGACTTCTGAGTCTGGCTCACACGCTTCTCAGGGGGCTGCTTCTGAGTGCACAGGTCACACACTGCATGGTCAGGGGAGTGCCGTTTACACCACGGCCTATGTGAAGGTGTCCCACAGATGTGCCATGTGCCAGCCGCGTCCACATTGTCCCATTCCCAGTGCTAATTGCACCTAGTGTAAACTTTCCCACTGAAAGTAGAAAAGGACATCACAGCAGACACCAAAAATCAATATTCAAATACCCCAATCTTCACCTCTGTCATGAGGCCACATAGGCACAGCTTTCTACTTACGTACCAGGAAATGATTGTAGGGAAACACTGCAGAGAAGGAGAAACTGGGAGAATTAATCTTTCCTACATGCTTGAGAAATGGAATATAAGCACTGTGAGAGCTGCTGTTTCTTAGTGGTCCAGGGCTGAGTCCCCCACCCCCAGGACAGTGTTACACGGAGTGGTCCCTGTCGGAAGCTTTTGCAAATGAACAGAGTCAAGTAGTCATGTGATTATTGTATTAGACGATATTTAAACTGAATGGAGGATATTGAAATAATAAATGTTTGAAATAATGGAAAAAAATAAACTAAACTGGGGGCCCATATGGAAGACTAGAACAGAGCCAGACAAGCATCCAAGTTGCTGTATTGTGTTAGATTTGTGGCTCGAGGCAGGGTGCCATGGCTCACACCTGCAATGCCAGCACTTTGGGAGGCCATGGTGAGAGTCATGCTTGAGGCCAGGCATTCAAGATCATTCTGTACAACATAGCAAGACCCCATCTCTAAAAAAAAAATTTCAAAACCTAGCCAGGAATGATGGGGCACACCTGTAGTTCCAGCTACTGAGGAAGATGAGGCAGGAGGATCACCTGAGCTCAGGTGTTCGAGACTGCAGTGAGCGATGATGGGACCACTCTCCTCCAGCCTGGGTGATGGAGTGAGACTGTTTCTTTAAAAATTAATGTGTATCTCCTCATATTAGTGTGTTAAGAAATTGCAATTCCGTAGTAACAGGAAGTGTTGCAAGATTCTTTACTTCATTATTTAGGCTCAAGTAGGAGAAAAAAGGAAAACAAATTCTTGGAAGCTAGAATCTCATGTAAGGTGAATAGACCATACAGATTTCCTGGCTTTTTAACAAGCCACAGACATTTTTGTTTGTTTGTTTGTAGAGACAGAGTCTCACTTTGTTGCCCTTGGTAGAGTGCCATGGAGTTACACAGCTCACAGCAACCTCCAACTCCTGGGCTTAGGCAATTCTCTTGCCTCAGCCTCCTGAGTAGCTGGGATTACAGGTGCCCACCATAATGCCTGGCTATTTTCCTGGTTTTGCAGTTCGGCCGAGGCTGGATTTGAACCCACCACCTTCGGTATATGGGGCCGGCACCCTACTCGATGAGCCACAGGCGCCGCCTGCTACAGACATTTCTATAGCATTTTATGAACCCACGGCATTCACAGACACTGTCTCCTGTGCTCGTAGGAAATCACAGGAGATGGAGATTAAGCTGTCATTTCTTTCCCATTAAGAGAAAACAGAATCTCTATGCTAATAAAATTCTGTTTAAATTTTCCTTTTACATCTTAAAGGTAATAAAACTTAATTGTCAAGAGCTGTTTATCTTTTCATTGTTTTTGTAAGGAAGTCTTGTGTGTTAGAGAAGAAAAAGACAGTTGTGATTTCTTTCATACTTCCTATTGAAAATTTCATTGAATCTAGTCTTTCCTCTTTTCCCAGTTCTAAAGAACAATTTAAATTCACCCTATAGTGGTACATTGACTCCCAAGTGTAGTGAAGTACACACCAAAAAGATAACAAAATCATGTAACTGCTTGCATAAGTTTCTATTTTTTATGGTTTTTATTTTATTTTAACTGTTTATTTAAATGTTAGACTATTCTGGGGTTTAGTTACATAAATTGCTTTTGGACAGTTTGAGTCAAAGTTCTAAGTGTGCCCAACACCCAGACATACAGTACGTTATGCTGTGGTTGTGAATTTGCCCATTCTCTCCTCACACATACTTGACTTCCAATGAGGGTTATTTCCCTATTTGCACAGAAGTATTGAAAGATTAGCTCTGATTTAGCAATGAGTACATGTAGTGTTTCTTTTTCATTCTTGTGATACTTCACTTATAAGAATGGTTTCCATTTCTACCCAGGTTAATGCAAGAGATAGTAGTTCATCACTTGTTTTTATGGCAGAGTAACATTCCATAGTATACACATAATGCATTTTATCAGTCCACTCATGTATTGATGGACACTTGGGTTGCTTCCACATCTTTGGATTGTGAATTTTGCTGCCACAGACATTTGAGTTCAAATGTCTTTTTTAGAAAATGTTTTTCCCCACTTTGGGTAAATACTCAGTAGCGGGATTTCTGGGTCAAACAGGTCTACTTTTAGTTCCTGAAGGCATCTTCATATGACTTTCCATAGAGGTTACTGCGCATCCATGCCAGCATTTGTTATTTTGAGACTTCTTGATAAAAGCCATTCTCGCTGGAGTTAGGTGATACCTCATTGTTTTGGTTAGCATTTTGCTGATGATTAGAGACTTTGAGCATTTTTTCATTTCTTTTTTGGCCATTAGTCGGTCTTCTTTTGAAAAGTTTTTGTTCCTGTCTTTTGCTCACTTTTTAATTGGGTTGTTTGATTTTTTTCTTGCTGATTTTCTCAAGGTCTTTGTCGTTTCTGATTATCAGCCCTCTATTAAATGTATAGCATGCAAATTATTTTCTCATTCTGAAGGTTGTCTATTCTCTATAATGATTGTGTCCTTGGATGTGCAGAAGCTTTTTCATTTGATCAGGTTCCATTTATTTATTTTTGTTGTTGCTATGATGTGACTTTAAGATATTAGAAAACTCTTCAGTTAATTTTTCATTAGCTGCCACTTTAGTATGTTATCAGTTACCATTAGAGTCCTTTTCATTGTCTAGATCTTGGAGAATTTGTTTTTGCTAAGTAGGATGTAATGTATCAAATAGCGAAGTGATGGATTGTATGTTTGGAGAAATATGTTCCTGCTTGCTATACCATAATTTAGTTCATGTTAAATAAAATTTCACTCAGTTTATTTGATCGTGCCATAATTTATAATTCAATTATCATAAATTCTGTTGATATTTATTTGCTCCGTCTGGTAAAATGTATCATATGCCTGGATAATTGAATGTTGCAGTGTCAGACTGGTTTTTCTTGGCTTTTAAATTGTGCTATCCCCAGACCAACTGTTGCCTTATGTAAGGAATCATTTCTTTATGCAATGATAATAGCCCATTCAATCTTAATGAGATTGGTCAATGCAGTCATTTACTGACTAAAGCCAGGAGATACATTCTTCACAACAGGCTGTCCCAAAAGTTGCCCAGGAAGTCACCATTCATAAGGAAAATTGGAAATTGTAGTTAAATAAGCCTTTCTTTTAAAAATATTTACTTAAAATTTTTGTGAAGGTAGCCAACACATACAGAATATCTTATCTTATCACTCTGTATTTTGTAGAATTTAATGATGACTATTTTGTAAATAAAGGTACACTTAGCTAGAATTTCCTATTTTCCCTAGGATGATGTCCTTATGGGTGACTTTTGGGATGCTCCATTTTGCCCATAACTATGATGAATTAAAATGTATTTATTTTTCCTAGCCTTCATTTTAAAATTGCATAATATTGTTGAGATAGACACTAACATTCTTAATTTATCTACTTCTATGATACATCATAATGAAGCAATTTCTGAACATTTTGCCTATCACTCCAGCTGTTTTTGCTGATGGAGATTTTCACACCAGATCTGGTATCTGATCTTCTTTTCAGATATAGTACATCCCACTGAAAGGTTAATTTCGCCATGAGCATAACTAAAGCTCAAATTAACTAACTCCCAGATGAATGTGGCTTCAGTTATTGGAAGTAGAGTTCCACTGCTTACAGTAGTTGCCAGCAGATACCACTTGTTCTTGGTGACGTTTGCAGAGGTGATTAATTTCCCTCCAACGTAAAAGCCATCCTGGCACCAACCCCCTCATTCTACCCTCAGTAGAGCCCTCTTCTCAGCTCTTCTCCTGAATATAAGAGCTGCAGAGAGTGGACCCCAGGATCCAGCACTTGGTGAGGAACATGAGAAGTGTCAGAGGCCAGAGACACGCAACATGACTCCAGTACTGTCAAGGAGCCAGAGGATAGTCAGGAGAAGGATGGAGAACAAAGCCTGAGGACTCTTCACAGTTCAACTGCTTCCAATTCTCAGAAAATATTAGACACCTGGAAAGCATACTTCTGTTGTTATTATTCATTGTTGCCCATTTTACCAATAGGGCCAACTCTTTATTAGGGAAGAAAGAAGAGAAAAAGAGAGCTTTAAAAATCAGCAACAAGAAATTATTGCTTTTCATTTGCCATCCATTTCAAACCAGTTGCACTAAAAAGAAAAATTTAGAACTAATTTTAGAATGTAAAGAGTCAAAGTGTGTGGAATTTCCTCTAATCACTGTTGACAACCGGTAGAAACATTCAAACCGTTGCAAAGGTATTGCCGATTGTCAGAGTCAGTACCAATTGTGAAAATGCCCAGATACTGAAAAAACAAAAAATATAGCCAGGCTCTTCTTATGAAGTGTGCTCAAAGACACAATATTCATGAAGGTTTTTAATATTGATAAATTCTGTTTTGATGTTTAAACTCTTTTTAAAAGCTCCATTGCCCTAAAGAAAACATTTTTTTTGGAAGTAGAACTTCTAAACAAAGCATTTTGACTTTGGTTTTGTGAGTTAATTTGTAACAAAATCAAATACATGCTTAAATGGCTAAAAATTAATGTTCCAAAGAAGTCCTAACTACTTAAATATTTGCAGAGTCTGAAAACTCTAATTGAGGCCCGGTGCGGTGGCTCACGGCTGTTATCCTAGCACTCTGGGAGGCCAAGGTGGGTGGGTTGCCTGAGCTCACAGGTTCGAGACCAGTCTGAGCCAAAGTGAAACATCACCTCCAAAAATAGCCAGGCATTGTGGCAGTGCCTGTAGCTAGTTGGGAGGGTGAGGCAAGAGAACCACTTGAGCCCACGAGTTTGAGGTTACTGTGAGCTACAATGCCACAGCATGTTATCAAGGGTGACAAGGTGAGACTCTATCTCAAAATAAATAAATAAAAATTCTAACTGACTTCAGTAATTCCAAAGTTCCAACTAATGGAAGAAAATATTAGGATATCAAGAAGCTTTTGCCTAATTTCTTAGATAAATTTGGCAATATAGTCTCCCAAGTCCTGAAAAGAAAACTCTTCAATGTGAGAGTTATCTTAAAATAAATTGTCTCCAATTCATACCTACTTCTAAAACATCCTATTTTCTCATAGGTTAGCTTCTGAGATAAACATTCAGGATATGAATTGTCCTTTCTACAAATTTTCATAGCTTTCTATTAGGTTTTGATTGCAACTGTTGGCTTAGGTTTTGATTCAAATTAGTTCCTGCATCATAATTCATTCTTTCATTTATTCAGTAAACATAGCTTGAATTCCCCGACTTCTCATTTGTCATAGAAACTAGGAAAATGCTGGACGTGAGAAGAGAATTTTCTTGTTCCTTAAGCGAACAGATAAGTCAGGAAAGCAAACATATTAAGCCAAAGTTATTTTCCCACAAAGACAAGGAAGTGAGGAAACATGCTGGGTGAAGGAAAACATAAAGAAATGGATTTAGGCTCAGCGCCTGTGGCTCAATGGGCTAAGACGCCAGCCACGTACACCTGAGCTGGCGGGTTCGAATCCAACCCGGGCCCGCCAAACAACAATGACGGCTGCAACCAAAAAATGGCCGGGTGTTGTGGCGGGCGCCTGTAGTCCCAGCTACTTGGGAGGCGGAGGCAAGAGACTCGCTTGAGCCCAGGAATTGGAGGTTGCTGTGAGCTGTG